>MU225562.1:235785-251205 GCA_018584345.1 Thuja plicata | reverse complement strand
AGATGGGTGGAGTAACCCATGTGATCTGATTAGAGTTATCTCTTTGAAGATAAATGAATATTTAATTCATTTATTTAATTAATATTTTCAACATGTGAGATAATTGAATTCTTTTTGATTTAGAATTGCTTTATTAAATAAAATGAAATTAATTTAACTGGAAGAATTTAAATAGTAAGTTTAAATATTTGAATTTAAACTATAGGAATTGAATTGAATTAATTAATTAATGGTAATTAATCAATTAAGGTTAATTAATTAAATAAAATTAATTAATTAATTAATTTGGGGAATGAATTTAGAGGAAAATAGATGATTAATTAACAATTAAAAAACCATTAATTAACAGATGAAAACTAGTGTTTTTAATGTAATGTCGCAAGCCTGTCCATTTTTGGGTGTCTACATTTGCCCCTTTTTGATGCAATGTGACTTGTCACAGTATGTCAAAGATTCTCTGATTTTGCCCCAGCTTGCCCCAGTAGTAGTAGTAGGTGTATTTATGCCCCCTCAACAAATTTGAGTGAAAATTCACGACGTGAGTGTTGATTTGTTGAAACTACAATTTCTGAAACTGGGTAGTTGACAGATTTGAAAGATACTTTAAAATGCCCTTGTAATTGACTGTCGAAGTTTCCGAGGACCGGGAAGAAATTTTGGAGCTCCTAGTGAAATTAGTGTTTTTTGGAACCCCTATAAATAGTCAAAAGAGCCATTCATTTTCTACATTGTGATCTTGGAGCTTTGATTTCTTGGTGAGTTTGCTTTCTGTTTTATGTCTTTTTTTCTCCTATTTTCTTGCGATGGCGGGCCTTCCTGGTGTTACTCACCTATTTGACTGAGTCTGGACCTATTGCAGACCAGCTGACATAGGGCGTTCGATGAGTTTTACCTCCTTCTGTGTCATTAATGCTTTCATTTAGCACTTTTAAAATTTGTACTTTTTTGAGAAATGCATTTGTGTGCCGCAATCGGTTGCGGCTTTGCCGCAATTGCGGTTTAAATGCCGCAATTGCTGATTGGAAACTGCAATTGATAAGTGTACCACACTTGTTTATGTTAAATGCTGCAATTGAATTTTTTATTCCACACTTGCCATTTGTGTTCCGCAATCGCCTAAAAGTACCGCAGTTGTATTGCTTTATTACCGCAATTGAATTTTTAGCACTATTTTCCTGATGTCTTTGTCTGATATCTACTTTTTCTTGCTTTTGTTACTTGCCTTAATGATTGGAACTGATATTTTTCTGATTTATTTCTGTGTTCAGTTCACTAGGCAGATTCTGCGATGTCGAGAGTCTAGGTCGGCGGGCCTTGTATACAGATTTCAGTTGATAGAGGATGAGAGGTTAGTTCTTCGAGATCTTGGTTTGTACTGGCTATGCTATATGCTTGAGATCATGACCAATAGGGGTCTGATCTCTGCTCTTACAGAGTGGTGGCATTCTGAGACATGCACTTTCTGGTTACTAACCAGGGAGTGTACTATCACTTTGGAGGATGTGTATCACATCCTCCAGCTTTCGATCCAGGGCGAGCTTGTGTAGTATTCCACTCGCACTGGTATTGTTTCTTTGACTAAGCTTTTTGGATTGTCCCGGGATCAACTTGGGCTGGCTGGTGATTATGATATTCCATGGTCTAGATTTGGCTTGGGCCTTGACAGGCTATCCACTTTACTGGGCAGTTTGATATGTGACATTTTATGCCCCGATCATCGATAGCATGGTTTTTCTATCGGCTTTGATACTGTATTACAGAGTATGGTTAGGGATCACACCATATTTGCTTGGGGTCCATGCATGTTGGCCCACATGCATTTTCACATGTTTTATGTAGTTTACCTTGATAGTAAGTCACTCAGCTATGGTGCGACCCTACTTCATATGGGCATGGGAGCACATTGCCGTATGTCATCCTGTTGGTGCCCGTGCTCTTCCAGCGGATAGGCCATATGTCTTCATGTATGATGGAGCAATTGTACAGACTCATATGGGTCATTTGACATACTGGAAGCAACAGTTGGATATGATACCTTACTTTATTTGGAGACCTTATAGAGATTGCCCTGTTTGGGATGGAGAGGACGTCCATCTCCCATTTTTTCATCAACAGAGATATTTGATTGGATGCGTTACTGATCATGATCATATAATAGACTTTCACAACACCGACAGGGTGTTGTGCCAGTTTGGAGAGTAGCAAGATGTTTCTGATTCTTATGCATACTTTGCTCGGAGGTTGAGGGACTCTACTGTATGGGGTGGTGTAGTATCACTTGATGCTGCTCGCATTGAGTTTTTAGGCTTACTTCCTGTGGCATGGACCTGGCGCTCTGCTACTGTAGACACATGTTTGTCTTATTTATGATTGCTTATGTACTTTCTTTCTATTCTGTGATACTTTTCTCATACCTCATTGTGATACTTATGTCCTTATCTATGCTGGTACTAATATTTGAATTTGTCTTTTGTAGGCACTACACCCTAGTATGATGCCCATTGGTAGCAGCATCGGCCGGTTGCACTTATAGATGTCTCGTGTCCTATTGCTAGGACTATTATGAGGAGGGCCCAATGGGTACAACGTGGTAGGGGAGGTCGTGATGGAGGGAAAGGTGGTGGCAGGGGAGGTAGGGATGGGGGGAGAGATGGTGGTAGGGGAGGGAAGGATGGTGGGAGAGATGGGGGATAGGGTAGGGGAGATGATGGAGGTGATGATCCTGGTCCTGGGGGTGCTGGTGGCGGGGTTAGGACTAGAGGTGGCCGGAGTGGGGTTTAGACTAGTGCTCCTAGAGTTGGGTTGGGTACTATTTTGGAGGATGAGGAGGCCATGGAGGAGGAGGCACCCTAGTTGGTGTAGAGAGTTTTCCGGCGGACAAAAATTGTTTTGGCTCCTAGAGAGGAGGATAGAGTAGTCATTGAGGAGGTTGATATTGAGATTGGTGATATAGATGTGGAGGCTCTAGATGAGAAAAGTGCGGAGACTGGTTCCTCTAGGGATAGTGGTAGCACTGGTAGCAGCACAAGGGAGAGCTCAGAGAGTGTTGATGATTCGTGGGTTGGTAGGAGGAGAGGAGGTGAGGGTTTGGGAGACAAGGCGGAGGAGGGGGACATAGACGTAGCTATGGGAGACATGGAGGATGATCCCTCAGAGGTAGAGTGCCTCACTCAGCAAGTTCAAGACCTTCAGGCCAGGCTTGCTTTATCTGATGCATGTGCTACTGCTTTTGAGGCCCAGGTTACAGCGGCTGAGTCTAGAGAGAAGGAGGCTCGAGATGAGGTTCGCTCTTTTATTGATAGTGTACATGATGTTTCACACCGGGAGGTTCTTGACAGGTACTACAGATCTGGGTGTGATGCTCAAAGAGAGATTGAGTATTGGAGGCGTCATTATGAGGGCACAGTTCCTACAGCACAGAGGGTGCCCAGTTATACAGCTTTCCAGAGATCAAGCAGGACTTAGCGATCTCAAAGTAGTGGTGTTAGAGCTCCTGGTTCATCCCATAGGATAGATTTTGACATGCCACCCCCTCATCCACCTCTTGGCAAGGGTGGGGGTAGCTCATGTTGACCCTTTTTATGTATCATGTACCATTTTTGTAGTGTTGTCATTGTATATACTCTGATTAGTACCATTTTTGTGTCCTGATACACTGATATTTATTGATATATATGTTGATTACCTTCTTTGACCAGACTTGTGACCATTCATTGTACTCAAATAGTTTGATTTATATGAGATGCAGCTAGTGTTTTTGATATGGTGTGCAATGGTTTACCTTGCTATATGTATGATTCTACATGATTTGGTGGTTTAGATGATGAGATGTATATGCAATATGATTCTATTATGCATACTCGTATATTGATGATTCTATTATGCATGTTTATATGAGGTGCTTATGGATGTATGCGATTTTATGATTTATCATGTATGCAACTACCATGTTTTTTCTTTTCTGATGTACTTAATGGAATGAATGCAATCTACTATGCACAAAATATTTGAGTAATGCATGTGTTAGTTAGAAAGAAGTTAGTTTGGATAGATGTACTCTGAGATTGACCTAATAAAATGGAATGATAGAAAGGATGTTCTTTTTGTATTTTTGGATAGATATGATCTGATAGAAAGGATGAATGTCCCAAGTCACTGCCCTTGTTTCCAATATTTGTCATCATTGCATCCCTTTTTTTTTTGTATTTTCTGATATTCCAAAAGAGCGTCGAATGATCTAGATCACATACCACCTAGATACCACCATGAACTCTTGATAGCAGAAGGAGTAGAGAGATTTGAATAGAAAGAGAACCATAGTGCACCCAAATATTGACCATCTGGGTTCAACTATGTTCCCTCTTTGAAAAGAAAGAGAGCCAAAAGCACCTAGATATTGACCATCTGGATACTGCTTGTCCTCTGAATTAATCTAAAACAAAGAAACCAAGATAGAACTCCTATGCACCCAGAGTCCATTTGGATAACATTATGAGCTCTTGATTTCTGAAAGGGAAAGCCAAGCAAACAAGATAGAACTCCTACGCCCCTAGAGTCCATCTCGATAGCATTGTGAGCTCTTGTTTGCCACATAAATGGAAAGACCATAGAAACCAAGATAGAACTCCAAAGAAACTAAGAGTGCATCTGAATAGTGCTGCAAGCTCTTGATTCTATAAAGAAAACAAGCAAAATAAAAGAGAAGGAATGTCCAATTCTTTCCCAGGGTTAAGCTCGGATCATGGAACTGTGCGGATGCCAGATAAGTGACAGTGCCTACCGCATTTAACCTAAATCATCATGGCCCTAAAATCGAAGTAAACATTCAATAGATAGCAATCAAATAAAATAAGACATGATCTATCATAGCTACTCTCCTCACATGGTGGATCCTGGAGTAGCAGCGTAAGAACATAACCGCGAAATATAGACTGACATCTGACCGACTTGACTGACCTAGTCAACATTTTTGGATGGTTCCTTGATGCAGTTGGATTATCTTGATTGGCTTGACTCTTTGGATAGGCTTGTTGGCTTGATTGCTTGAGTGTGTCTATTTTCAGCAATAGATTACTCATATAAGACTGACTTGTCTGGTTTGAGCGTATCCATCACTATGTAAGATGATTGATATGTTTGATTGATTGCTTGCTTTGATCATGTTGGCAGCTGATCAAGCTGTGTCAGATGGGCCCAATGCTGGTTAGCAAAGCTCATGATTGTGAAAATTGATAGATTGATTTGATCAACTTGGCAGCTGATCAAGTTGTGTCAGATGGGCCCAATGCTGATTAGCAAAGCTCATGATCGTGACAATTGATAGGTTGGATTGATTGCTAGTTGTTTGCTAATTGATTTGATAGATTGATAAAGCTGTGTTAGATGAGCCCAATGTTGATTCACAAAGCTCATGATTGTGACATTGATTGACTAGGTGTGATCACCCTTTTCTCTCTTGATAACCGAGTTGGTTTTATTGCTTGGGATTTTGCAATTTTTTGAATGTTTTTGATGAAGATTGATTTTCTCTTAATTTTTGAACCTTTTAGTATTTTTGATGAGTTTTCTGATTTTTTTGGATTTTTTTAGGACATTTAGAATTGCCCCCTAGTCTGGTGGACCAGTATGTAACCATGGGTAAGTGCTTGGTGCTCAGAGGGGATTGTGCTTCTGGATCTAGCTTGGGTAGTCAGTCTTGCATTTTGAAATTTGCTCAAGCTTTTGGAGTTCATTGATGGTGAAGTTGGATTTGAACACTTGGCGCTTGTTTGATAGGTTTTCACCAAGGTACCTACTCAATAGTGTCTATTTTCTAGGTTCTCACTAAGAGAGCAATTTTGTGTCTCTTTTATTTTTTGCTTTTTTAAAATTTTTTTTTGTTTTCGCCAAGGCGCCTGATTTCCAGGTTTTTGCCAAGGTAACTTTTGTATTTTTTTATATTTTTTTGGTATTTTCTGGATATGTAGATAGGTGCCTTAACCATAAAGGCCTCAAGGGTAGAACCTCTTGAGGTGCATGCTATTGATGTATCTAGGAGCTGATCTCCTTCTAGTGTCACTAGGATGAATTCCCCACTCTAAGTAGAGCTGATAATGAAAAATGGTCCTATCTAGTTAGGTTCAAACTTTCTGGGTTTGACTCGCTCTGTTTGATTCTTCTAATTTTCCATGAGGACAAGGTCTCCTACCTCAAATGTTCATGGCTTCACCTTTTTATGATAGTTCCTTCTAAGGTGATTTTGATAGCCTTGTAAGTGGTCAAAGGCATGCTTCCTTCTTTCATCTAGTAACTCTAGTTCACTGAGCCTTGCTACTCTATAGTCTTCATCTAAAACTAGGTTCTTCAATGATATCCTTAGGGATAGGATTTCCACTTTGAGGGGTAATACTGCCTCTGATCCATAGACTAGGGAGAAAGGAGTGGCTCCTCTAGGTATTCTCATACTAGTTTTGTATGCCCATAATGCAGGACTAAGCTGTAAATGCCAGTCTCGCCCTGATTCATTCACTATTTTCTTCAATATTTTCAAGATTGTCTTGTTTGTAGCTTCGGCTTGGCCATTCCCTTGAGGGTAGTAAAATGAGGAGAACCCTTGTTTGATATGAAATTGTTTGCATAGCTCTTCAACATCCTTATTCTGGAAAGGTGTACCATGATATGTCAGGATTGTTTGAGGGATCCTGTATCGACAGATAATGTGGTTAAGTATGAACATTGCTATTTGATTTCTAGTGATGTAAGTGAGGGGAATTGCTTCCACCCACTTGGTGAAGTACTCTGTTGCTGCTGTGATGTATTTGTGTCCATTTGCTGAAGAAGGTGTAATTTTTCCCACTAGGTCAAATCCCCACATTGAAAATGGCAATGGTGATGTGATAGGGTTTAGTTCCTGGGCTGGTGCATGGATGAGGTCACCATGAATCTGACACTGTCTACACCTTTGTACATGTTTGTGTGCATCTATCTCTATTGTGGGCCATTAGTATCCCATGTGGATGATCTTCTTAGCTAAGCTATTGCCACCTTTGTGGGTTCCACAAATTCCTTCATGTACCTTGTACAAAGCTTTCAGGGATTCCATGGAAGTGAGACATCGTAGAAGCATTCCATCTAGACTTCGTCTATATAAATTAGTTGAGAGGATGGTATACTTAGAGGCTTGGTGAATGAGGGACTTTCTCTCATTCCTAGACAAGTTGGGAGGTAAGACATTGTTTTGGAGATAGTTATAGACATCTGGGTACCATGGGGATTTAGGACCAACAAGGACACATGCTAATTCTATGATGGATGCCTGATGTGATGGCACCAAGAGTTTCTCCACTAGAAACTGGAATTTTGTTTCATTACCTGACATATCAATCAATGATGCTATGGTAGCGATCGCATCTTCAGCTTTGTTCTATGCTCGTGGGACTTGCTCGAAGAAGATGTAATGGAACTTGGTGCGTAGTTTTTCCATCTGTGCTTTGTATGGTATGAGCTTCTCATCTTTGGTCATATAACCATTTTTGACTTAACTGATAACCAACTGTGAATCGCCAAAGACTTTAAGGTTCTTGATTCTCCATTGAATTGCTATATTTAGACCGATGACCAGTGCTTCATATTTAGCTATGTTGTTAGTGCATGGGAAGTTAAGTATGAAAGAATTTGGAATTGTATCATGATCTGGAGTGATAAGCACTATCCCTACCCCCACACCATGGTTCGTACATGATCCATCAAAATATAGTTGCCATACCTCGATTGCTGGTTGTAGTGTCATGATAAATTCATCAGGAAAGTCAAAAATAATAGGCTGATGGTCTTGAATGGGTGCCTCTAATAGTTGATCTGTGATCACTTGTCCTTTTATGGACTTCCTATCTATGTACTCAATGTTGAATTCACTCAAAATCATTACCCACTTCACCAGTCATCCGACGAGCGCTGCTTTTCTTAGGAGGTACTTTAAAGGACCGATATGTGTGATCAAATTTGTTTGGTGACTCAACATATAATGTCTTAGCTTCTGGAAAGTAAAAACAACTGCAAGGCATGAATTTTCAATTGGCATATAGTTTAATTCATATCCAACCAATGTCCTACTTAGATAGTAGATAGCCCTCTCTTTACCTACGTCATCATGTTGTGCCAAGAGTACAACTAACACAGACTCCATCGCTGAGATATATAGAAGCAATGGTCTACCTTGGACTAGTGGTACCAATATAGGAGACTTGAGAAGGTAGTCCTTGAATATTTGAAATGCTTGTTTGCATTTCTCTGTCCATATGAATTTGATGTCTTTGTGCAATAGATGTTGGAATGGGTGGCACTTGTCTGCTAGCTGAGCTATGAAGTGCCTGATTGATTGGAGCCTTCCTTGTAACCCTCTTAGTTGTCTCAGGTTTGATGGGGGAGGCATTTCCAATATTGCTTTGAATTTTGCTGGGTCCACTTCAATTCCTCTATGTGACACTATGAACACTAGTAATTTTCCTGCTGTGACACCAAATGCACACTTCTTTGGGTTTAGACGGACCTTGAATTCTTGCATTCTATCAAAGATTGGTCCCAACACTTGGAGATGATCCTTTCAAAGTATTGACTTGGCTAGTATGTCATCTACATAGTCTTCCATTGTTTTGTGGATGAGATCATAAAATATAGTTGTCATAGCCCTTTGATATGTTGCTCCGACATTCTTTAGACTAAACAACATGACATTCCAACAATATGTCCCCCAAGGACATGTGAAAGCTATTTTGTGTTGGTCCTCTGGTGCAATCCTTATTTGATTATATCCTGAAAAGCCATCCATGAGTGATAGAATTTGATGTCCAACAATTAGATCTTCTATCATATTAATGTTTGGTAAAGGAAAGTCATCCTTGGGACAAGCTATGTTGAGATCTCTGAAGTCTGTGCAAATTCGTAGCTGACCACTCTGCTTTGTAACTGGTACCAAGTTAGATATCCAGTTCGCATATGGTATAGGTCTAATGAACTTAGCATCCAGGAGATTTTTCAACTCTTCCTTGACTAGAAATGCAACATGGGGATGCATCTTTCTCAACTTCTACTTGACAGGTTTGGCATGGGGTAGTAAAGGGAGATGGTGTAGTACTAGCTTTGGATCTAACACTGGCATATCTGAGTAGGAACATGCAAAATTGATCATCCTTGCCTTGAAGAAACTGATGAATTGTTCTCTCTCCTCAGGGGTGAGTGATTTTGCTAAGTATATGTTCTTTGGGTTCTTGTCATCTCCCAAATTGACTTCCTCTATTTCTTATGCTAATAATGCTGATTTCTCCTCTGTCAAGGGGAGGATTTCCTTCTTTCCATCTTCTAGCACCTTAGTGAGGTTTTCTCTAGAAGATACATCTTCTTTTAGATTTTTATTATTCTTTTGTTATTTTTTCTTTTGTGGACTGGAAAGAGGAGCTTCCTCCCCAAAATATGCCGCTTTGTTGAGGTTAATGGAGAAGCATGCCTTGTGGTCTCCTGATGGAATGCCTTCCCTAAGTCCCATGAAATGAGCTATAGCCTCATCATTTTTGAAGACATCTAAATCAGGTGGTCCTTGTTGATCCCACTCTATGAGCTCAGGGTGTACAAGACAGATACTTTCACGGTTGTTTGTTTCTGGTTGAATGAAAGGGACTAAAAATATGGTTCCTACAAAACTAGACTATGATGTGGATGCACCACTTAAGGTCTGATAAATGACATGCTTGTCTATGTAGGGTTATTTGGTAATGGTCAGCTGGTCAAATAGGTCTACTAGATTTATGATAATGTCTGACCGAGGGGAATAATTTAGGATCGACGGTTCAGAGTCATGAAGGGATCTCCACTCATACTCATGGGAGTTAGTCTCAATAGAACACTCATCAGATGTCTCACTTCCTTGGTTATCATCGATTTCTATGTGGAGGTCTATTCAGGTTTGTGTGGTTCCCTCTTCAATGGGCAACAACTATGCTAATATTTTGCTTATTAAGACATGTTTTGTGTTGTGCCTCCAGTGCATCTCTACTATTTGTTCCTGATTAAATTGAATGTCTTGGATTACAGGATAGGTGCTTTGTTGTCCATAGCCCAACCCTCTCGTGTTTCTTTGGGTTAGTGGGAGAGGAAATTCCATTATGCCTTGTTGTCATGCCCCTAGCCCAGTTGTACCATCATACCCAAATCTTTGTATCATTGTATAACCATTACCATAGTTTGACAGGGGTAGTGGTGGTTGGATTGTCTCTGGTGGGTCTTGGTATAACTAGGTATTGATGTCTTGTTCAAATGGATTTTCTTCCGCTATGTCTCCCCATCGGACAAAGGTTGCGGGTTGACATCTAAATAGAACATGCTGTGGGGTTTCTATTGCACTAACATGTTGTGGCATGCCATGAGTTCTTGGGATTTGAGGCATGTGTGTGATGGTAAAAGCCTCTTCATATCTGTATTCACCACAACCCTTGTTTGTGATGGATATCTTGCCTTCTTTCTATGTGATATCTTTAAGATTTGAATCTAAAGAGGAGGGAATACTTGCATCCTGGTTAATGACTATCTTTCCTACTGTTCATGTGACATCCTTGGGATTTGAATCTGAAGAGGATGGGATGCTTGCATCTTGGTTTGATGGTACCTGGTTATCAGTGCTGATTTGGATCGCATTACAATATTGGAAAGGATTGGGCTCTCCCTCTATGATGATATCCTCTCCTTGGTGTGGGAACTTGATGCGTTGATGGTATGTCAAAGGTACAAATTTCATTTCATGTATCCAAGGTCTCCCTAGTAGCATGTTGTATCCCAACTCAAGGTCTAAGATTTGGAAGGGAGTGTTTTTTACGACAGGACCAATACGAACATGTAGAATGATAATACCTTTAGAGGACCTTTCCTCTTCATCATAAGCTCTGATATTTATTCTCCTTGTGACATCAATGCTTGATTCTAAATAGCCTAGTTGCTTGATTAACTTTAGAGTACAGATGTTTAACCCAGCTCCACCATCAACAAGGACCTTATGGATAGCGCTTTTGTGGATCTAGACAAATAAGTGTAAAGGATCATTATGTAGGGGTTTATGCGGTAGCACATCACGGTCTGTGAATGTGGCATGTTTGTTAGCAGCTATATGGTTGACTATCATTTAGAAGCTCTTGAGTGTTATGTCCCTTGGGAAAACTGCATTCTGAAGGGCTTGGTCAAGTGCCAGTTTATGCTGTGGAGATATGCGCGATAGGTCAAACATGGAGATCTGGGCAGGTGTGCGCTTTAGTTGGCCCACTATGCTTGTCTATGGATCTGAGTTTTCTTTAGGATTGGCAGATACAGTAGGTGAGGATGGTAATCCTTGCAAGATGAATCTAGCACGATGGCTTGTTATAGCACAATTGTTACCTTGGTCTTTGATGGTGATCGTAGCCACGTGGCTATCTAAAGGATTGAGGCAATTGATAACATTATCACTGTTGGCATATGTATAGTTGACTTGTTTTTCTTGTCCACCAGACCCAGAGGCTTTTTCCTTGTTGTGATCATGAAAGGTATCATTGAAAATAGTGTGGTTAGTTTGGCCTTTGGTTTGGGTATTCATCACATTGATGACCCTTGTGTCAATAAGATCTTGGATAGCGTGTTTCAATCGGTAACAATTTGACATTTTGTGCCCTTTCACCCAATGAAACTCACAGAAATATTTGTCATTATACCACCTTAGTTTATTTTCATCTTGTTCAAAGTCCCTGATTTCTGGGAGAGTGATAGTGTTTGATTGTATCAACTTGCGTAAAGCTGATTCTATTGGCTCTCCCAATGGTGTGAAATCTCGTTGCTAGAATTGAAACCACGGTCTGTGTTGATTCTGTTGTTGAATGTTTGACATAGCGGCTGCTTGTACAAGAGGAGGTTGGTTTTGGGTGTATGCTTGTTGATTGGGCCCTGTGGGTTTTTGGTTGGCCACAGGTGTGCCTTGTAGTGACACCTTGGGTTGTGCATAGTTGACTGTCTTCACATCAATGACACCATCGCTAGTGACATTTTTGTTTTTGTTCCACAAATTAGCTTTGTCCATTACATTTTTGTTTGTATTCATTTGTGTGGGATCTGCAAGGATTCCTTGTTTGACTAAGTTCTGCTCACAATGAACTCCTCTTTGTGTGAAGTGCAGAGCTAACTGTAACTCTATTGTGTATGACATGTCTGGAATTAGATTGTCAACAAACATGACTATTAAGTCTTGTTCGGGCACATCATATGTTATGCGGTTTTCCGTATTCCTCCATCTCTGTAGGAACTTCACAAAAGAATCTCCATCCTTCTGTTTGATATCACAAAGGTCCTTGATGCTGACCTTGCACTTGATGTTATGATGGAAGTGAGCTATGAAATTTTCATCCATAAGGTAGATGCGAGAACCATTCCATTGCTAGTCCGGCCAAGCTTTGTGGGAATAGTCGCATTAAATATGTCTCATTATGGGTGACTTCGATGCAACTAGCAAAAAATTCTTGGATATGTTCAATAGGGTTGGTATTGCCCCTATATTTGTCAAATTTTGGTACCGAGAAGTGAGTTGGGAATGGAAACATTTGTAGAGAATGATCGAAGGGGTATGGGTATAAATCCTCCACGGTGAAGGATTTGGTTTGCCCTTGATTCTGCATATCCATCATTTGGGTTTGAAGGGTTTGCATTTGTTGCATCAACATGTCTGTTTGATTCTGAGGCTGATGTGTAATGATGTTCCTCTGTGCTGTAGTGGGTATGAGGCTGCGCCTTTGTGTCCCTTGAGTAGGAACATAGGATTTCATCCTAGGGGCTTGATATTGATTTCCCACCAAGTGATTTGTAAATGGGGGTACATGGGTAGCCCATGGTGGGTTTTGATGTGTTTGTTGTTGTGATTGAAACTGGGGTTGAAACTGCTGGGGTAGATATTGCTACTGTTGAGGTTGGGGTTGAAACTGGGGTTACTATTGTGGGGGTTGGAATTGAGGCAACTGAAGCTGGGGTTGCTATTGTGGGGTTTGGAATTGAGGCAACTGAAGCTGGGGTTGCTATTGCGAAGGTTGGGTTTGAGGCAACTAAAGCTGGGGTTGCTGTTGTGGGGGTTGGATTTGAGGCAACTGAAGCTGGGGTTGCTGTTGCAGAGGTTGGATTGATGGCAGATTGGGCAAAGATGTAACCTTGGGTGCGCCTTGACTGTAAGTCATTCCTGTAGAGATGGATCCCTATGGGCATGAGGTATTGATCCCAAGACTAGTGTGAATTGCTGTAGCAGCGACATTGTTTCAAAATAGTTGGTGTTTGGTTGGATGGAAGGCATAGCATGAGAGATTGATTGTCCTGGCCATGAGACCTAAGGTGGAGGCATACTAGTGACCATGGGTGCACTTAGTTGCGAGCCTGTCATGCCTTGAGTGGAAGATGTGCTGGCCTAGGTCAGGTCATTGGTTTGACTGGATATAGTCTATGTCAATGTGGATAATACCAATGGTGGAAAGACTGGAGACACAACAGGTAGTATCTGAGCAGGTTGAGTAGTGTTTTGACCCGCGAGAGGGTTTTCGGGCCATATAGTTGATACACTAAATTCAGCAGGGAGTTTGAATCCCTTCTTTATTAGCATGGCCAAGTAACATTCAGGGTTCCTCTCTACAACATTGTCAACTACTTTCATGGAATAAGCATCTTTCTCCACATCTTCAAGTTCTTCTTCTGTGATATCTTGGAAAAAGGCTGCCCCACGAGGTTGTTTAATGAATAGAGAAGAACTGGTATTCATGAAAGGATCATTCTCTTTCTCTATTTCCCAAATAGGAAATCTATTGATATATGACTCATCAGGTTGAGTTCTAGCCTTAGACTTGTGTAAGGGCCTCCATGAGGTGTTTGAGACATAGTGCGGTCCAGGTTTTGTAACTAAAACAAGTGATATAAAGCAAACAAGGAAGAAGATCCTTTTTGAGGAAGTCTGAGTTATGTTTTGGACAAGGGTAATTCTAAGGATAGATTTTGATATAACTTGATCTCAAAGTGGTGATGATAAAAATATAAGATTTGCGGACCTTTGCCTTGGACAAAGTCACTTTGATAAAGATGATGATGTTTGATATGATGAGATCAAGGTTTTTCAAGTCTGAGCTTTCAAACTAACAATGTTTTTGAAAATAATCATGCTTTATAGAGAAGGGATAATCTTTAATGTTTTGAGATTCACACAATGTTCTTTGCATTTTCCTGGGATAGGCACTAGTTCTGGACACCAAATGAAGAATTGTTTCAAGGTTTTAGGTCAAAACAGGAATATAGTATCTCTAGTCAATTACGGTACAACTTCACCGGTTGCGGTAAAGTGAACAGTCGATTATGGTGGTTTATAACTGATTACGCTAATAAAAACTACGATTGTGGAAATAAACAAGTTAATTGTGGCAGAATTATTTTAATTGCGGCACAATGTGGGCAATTGTGGTAAAAGAGGAATAGTCTAAAAAAGACTAGAGGATAAGTACCACTGCTTGACAATTTTGGAATTTTTTTTTGGAACAATGCTTCTGATTTGTAAGACAGTTGATGTTGACAAGCCTAGACTTTAACAAGTTTGACTCATTTTGACAATTTGGATGTTTTGTTTTGCGTTTTTCAGAAACTGATCAAAGAAACAAGCATAATAGACACTGTGTTTTGAAGAAAGAGAACTGACATTGTGTATGTTCTACAACTTTTTCAAGTTGCAAGGTTATTACGAGGTCTCAACAATGAACAGTCAAATTAATCTAGGTCAATGGCTTCAGAATACAATGTTATAGGTCCAATGCTTGAATATCCGTTAGTTCACACAACAATTGTCATGCTACTAGGACATGAAGGTCCACGACGTAGGTGCCCGTGTTTTTGCTGTTTCCAGGTATTTTTTCCATGAAGTGAAGATCTCTTTCACTATACAAATACCATGGGACACATATATTGGGAATCTTGGGGGAAAATTCTGCAACCCCTTGCACTATAATAAGGTACTTGTTCAAAGGTAAAATGGGTTGGCCTCTAATTAATCAAGGTCATAGTAAGGGTCTGTGGTGTCTCTCCAATTGGTTTGTACGTGCACGACTCACTTAAGAACCTAGTTGATCATGCTGGCTCCTTAGGGAAATTCACCCGATCCAGACTATCACCAACACGCCTCGCCCAAGCTTGGCTAGATAAGATGGAAGTTTGGTTCGTGCTTTGTTTATATATTGATCAGAAGGTTTAGTAGTTTAAGGTCGTTCTCTAAGGAAGAAGCACATTCCCCGGATAGGCCTTTCTAAAAAAGTATAAAGGTTTGTAATCTAACAGTATGTGCAAGTGCACCCAAAACTCAAGACACAAGGTAAATCGATTAAGCTCCAAAGTTTGAAATGTGAACTAAGCTACACCACC
>MU225562.1:222547-235726 GCA_018584345.1 Thuja plicata | reverse complement strand
TTTTAAGCCCAAATCTGAAATGTGAGATGTGATATGTTTGGCAAGCACTGTTCTTTTTAAACCCAAATCGACAAGTGAATTCATTTTAGTTTGCTTTGTTTAGACAGGTTAGTATCAAAAAGGATTCTTGCAAAATGAGAATATATGCAACTTTGAAACAATGAATGATGTTTACCAACAACTTACCCTTCTATGTTCTCGGGGATTTGTCTAGTCCTGCATAGAAAACCAGAAAATGTTAGTTTAGAAATGAATGGACAAAAGATTTGGATCTGATATGCAATATTTCTTGTGATTGTGGCAAAGTATTGGCAAGTGTAGCAAATATCTGGCGATTGTGGTAAAGCACTGTCAACTGCGGAGAATTTCTATCTAGTGTGGCACAGATCAGGCAATTGTGGCAAAATAATGATGATTATGGAACAGATCGAGCAATTGCAACAAAGTACCAGAAGAAATAAGACAAAAAATGACAGAATAATACTATGAAAGCGTGCAATCAATTACGGTATTAAACCAGTTGATTGCGGTAAAATACCAGCAACTGCAAAATAACACAAATATTAAAAAAAGATAGATTTTTAGATTTGCGACCGTACGACTGTGGTTGATCAATCCTATTTATCATCTGTAAGAGATATTTGGGCTATTTGATTCACGTCAGGTTCACCAAAATGTATGCCTCCTTTCATGATTTGTGGTTCCCAAGCTTTCCAAAGGCAAGGGTTAGTAGCAAAGGTTTTACAAATGATATAAATCAAGTACACAATAACTACTAAAATGAATAACCTAAAATATAATCAATAAAATATACAAGCAAGAGAAAGGAAAAAAAATAAATGCAAACCCCATGATGCTTGAAGCTTCTATTGTTTCTCTCTACTCCTTTTGAAACATTGTTCTTGATGCTCAGTATTGGCGGGGCAACGTCTATGACTTGAGAAGTGTTGAGAATTTGCTAATTGAAATGAGTGTGTGATAGCAAGATGACTTAAATGCTAGAAACAAACTGACATAGTAATGGCACATGAGAGCTTAAAATCTTGGATCCTTCAAATGGTTATGAAGGTTTATTATATAGGAATTGGTGATGATATAAACGGTTGAGATCAATCCCAGAGATAGGGAGATGAGTGGTTGAGATTAAAAGGAACTGGAGAAGCCATCAGTAAACTCCACCTCTTCAATTGGTAAAGAGGAGATAGAGTTTGGTTGACTGAAGAGCTATTTGTGAGTTACCTTTTTGAACTAAAGAGGTGGGTGAAGTTACCCATGTGGACTGGAGAGATGGGTGGAGTAACCCATGTGATCTGATTGGAGTTATCTCTTTGAAGATAAATGAATATTTAATTCATTTATTTAATTAATATTTTCAACATGTGAGATAATTGAATTCTTTTTGATTTAGAATTGCATTATTGAATAAAATTAAATTAATTTAATTGGAAGAATTTAATTAGTAAGTTTAAATATTTGAATTTAAACTATAGGAAATTGAATTTAATTAATTAATTAATGGAATTAATCAATTAAGGTTAATTAAATAAAATTAATATTAATTTTGAGAATTTGATTAGATGATTTGGGGAATGAATTTAGAGGAAAGTAGATGATTAATTAACAATTAAAAAACCATTAATTAATAGATGAAAACTAGTGTTTTTAATGTAAAGTCGCAAGCCTGTCCATTTTTGGGTGTCTACAATAGGAAGCACATATTCAGTATCAAGGTGTTGAGTAACATCATTACTAATACTTGATAGGTGGAGTCTTATTCTGCTTTGCCATGATGCAATTTTTTCTTTATTCAACTTGGGCACATCTCGTCTGTTCATCTTGTGATCTTTTGCTTGAGTTGTTAAACTCCCTTTCTAAGCACACAAGATCTGATACCAATTGTTAGTAATAACTTAGAGGGGGGGGGGGGTGAATCAGTGGCCTAAAAAATATTCCAATTAATCAACCCAAAAACTTAGTACCACAATATTAAGCCTCTAGTTATCTTTAGTCCTATAAGATGAATGCCTTCTAATATACTTATCAAATTATTACTGCTTGAAATGTTTTGTTAAACCTTATTATTTATGTTTACCAAATAGTAGTCTTTCATTTACCAAAAAATAGTAAATTACTTAGAGTATACCGATCAATCTAGATTAGCTATGCGTAATGCAAAACACTAAAGTAATGACTCATAAACACATTGACACATGGATTTTTAACGTGGAAACCCTGTTAAGGAAAAAACCCACTTGGGACTGATAACCCAAAATTTTCACTCTTTTGAAGTGAGCTCGGTGAAGAGCCAACCCTAGTAAAGGTTACAAACACACTATTAGGTGTGACCTTGTTAGAGGACTTAAAAGATTAGTTTGTCACTTGATATCAGACATTTCTATGCTACCTTCCTTGTCCAAACTCTTCTGGTTTGTCAAATTGTATGTGGCATCTCATGCTATCTTCATGATCAAAATTTTTGATACTCCTTAGGATGTATCTCAATATAGAAAGGATCTTTAAATCCTGTTCAATTAAGGGACTTTCTGAATCAATGGTTAAACTGAGATAGTATGATTTGTTCACATATACAACTTATACTTGAAGATTTTCAGATCTATTGCAAGCTCATTTTACCTTTCTGATCAATGAATATTTTCAATACCTTTGCTCCACTTTGTCCTGCTCGGTGATGCTATGCTCTGTTGCTCGGTGTCCATAGAAATCTTTAGCTCTTTCCTCAGCTTGATTGATCAGGACTGTATGAAGTTGTTCTTTATCAGTTTCTCTCTAGCATCCTCTTTTTTTATTCACTTCCCTTAATTCATAATGAATTAAGTTGTCTCTTTATAGACATTATATCACCATTTCTAGGTTCTTAATTTTCTTGATCTTGGTGTGATCCGTAATCTTAGCCAATCTGATTTAAAGCATAACTTCCTGTTTTATCTCGTAGAAATATTCTTTCCAACTAGACAAAACAAATTTAAATCCTTTACTTATCTCTGGCTTTATCTTGTCAATGAAAATAATGATAACTACTAGTTAAGTCTATATTTAGCTCTGCCAGCTAGATATTTTGTCATTTTTGAACTCCAGTTAACTTCAGTGTTTTAACTCTTTGATAGCTTCGGTCAACACTCCAGTTCTCCTCGGGATTCTCTGTCGGGGTTGTCCATCCTTTGGGCTCTACTACAAAGTTCTTCTCGTTGGTTAACACTATCATTCTGGCCGTCAGTTATAATTGTGATTCTGCTCATCGGTAATGCTTGTTGGGTTTCTTTCTTGGGCACCACAGTGACTTAACTTTCAGTTATCTTTGTCCATCAGGTTCCACTAGCCGTCGATGTTTGTAGTTACTTAGTGAATGCTTGTCTTTTATGCATTAATGAAAGCATAATATTTTTCTCTCTGATTCTCTGAAGTATTTTGACACTTTAATTATAACTAATTAGATTATATCAAGTTGACATCAATGACAATACAATCCATTAACTAATTTAATGTCTTTCATTATCTTTCTATATTTCGGTGATCAACTTAACATCTTCAAACATTCAGTCAGTTACATGTCATCACAATGGAGTGGGGGAAGGTGAACTTGTGTAGGCTGGAGCATGTTCATCTATGGCTGCAATTAAGAGTGGATAATGCACTCATGACTACATTAATTGATAGGTGGCACAACCTCACCTCGAGCTTCTATTTTCTGACAAGTGAGGCGACTATCACCCTATTGGATGTCTGGCGGATATACTGCATTCCCATCCAAGGACTAATACTAGATTATGTATAGGAGGTCCCAGAGCCATATGTAGAGGCAATGTTGGGGCGATCATATAATTAGATATCCACGGCGAGACAATGGTTACCATGAGGGCGGTGATAATAGCATGACCGTGGTTACGCTGGGTTGCATTATATCTGGCAGCACTTATTGGAGGATGATTGATGCCTAACCATGTAGGGCATGGTTTTACATTGGGATGGGCACAAGTTTTGAGTTCTATGCTAGAGGATGAGGGAGAGAGATACTGTTTGGGTATATTATCCTTAGACAACTATACTATGATTTACACATGTGCACCTACTGGAGAGGTAGGAAACTTAGTGCAAGAGTGACACTATTACTAGTGTGGGTATGGGAGCATATCATTGTGGTATACCCCATTAGACTGCATGAGACACGAAATGCTTATGAGCCATATGCCTATCGATATAGACCACTGATTAGGTACGAGTCGACACATTCTGTTGGCCACTGGTATCAAACATTAGATGAGATGCAGGGGTTTGAATTGACCCCTTAGAAGGATGTGATGCATGGGGATATCATGTCCTGCAATAGAAATATTATATAGAGGATGGGTGGGAGGATTTCTTCTACCTTGGTTTTATGTAGACTGACTATTGGCTGATTAGACAGACAACGTATATGATTTCTTGGTATAAGCCATCCTGAGTACTAAGACAGTTTGGTTAGGTACAAGATGTCATTCCTGATGCATTTCCACATCCATTGATGATACAAGAGGTAGGGGGTTTATGGGGCATTGGGGTGGATCTGAGGGGTGTGATAAAATCCTAGTTAGGTATGGTGGCATTTCCATGACAACAAGGACAAGAATTGGTTTGGGATGCAGGAGTGACTCTTGAATATACTCAGTGGTGGATTGTTCATAGGCTGATTAGGTTGACCATTCCTGGAGTCATACATGCAGATGAGAAGCCACCAGGAGGGAAGGATGGGGCTTGGGTGGATGAGGATGATGAAGGAGATGATAGGGAGATGGAGGATGATGGAGAGGAGGAGTCTGGAGAGGACATTCAAGGGTGACAACAGAGAGATGTCAGGGATAGGTGTAGATACCTATAGATAGAGTCCCTCTAGTTATTCATGTATATGTAAAGTCACATGTACAAAGATAAGTACCATAGGTACCACTATATTTATAGGGACATGAGCCACCTCTAGGATACATAGCACAAGATGTGCATGACATATTAGTCACAGAGTGAGACAACCTGCAGATGGCGGTGGAGAGGTTACAAGGACTTCTTGCTACAACCCAGGCATCAAAGGGCAATGTACAGACAGAGTTGGCCAGGGTTTAGGGGGTATTTGTAGGGGAGTGGGCACAAACATATAGTTCAAAGGGTGCTTTGGATACCTTACAAGCCTAAGTGGATTCCTCAGAGTTCACTATGATTGAGAGCCATACAGGGGTCATAGCAGGGCAGAAATAGGTATATCAGATGCAGCAGGAGATGGAAGCTATGAGATTAGAGATGTAGTGGATTATAACAGAGAGGGATACCTACTAGTGTAGGGAAAAGGATTATAGGTGACATCAAGAGATCATTGTACAAGCTATGACTTGACCTAGGGTAATGTAGGTAGTACATGAGGCTTTTATTGCTCATAGACGCAAGACCTAAGCAGTTTCTGAGATGGAATACTATCACCATCTATATTATGAGGCCATTCCTGAGGACCAGAGGGATGCAATGTATAGTGAGATATCAACCACACATACTATAGGTGGGGGGATTCATAGGCATTAGTAGGGATGAGACCTCCCATGGATAGATGGGGAGATGGGACAAGAGGAGCAGGGACATATGCATGACCAACGTCATGATCCTGATCAATTCTTTTTGACACACATGTAGTTTTTGAGATTTTGGATGTACAAAGGCATGTATATTTGATGGACTCTGATGTATTTTGGACACTTGATTATTCTTCATATATATACACATGATTTTGATGGTCCTATGTGATGTGTTTTTTTGTTTAAATTCCTATATGCATATGATGGTTTTATGACTAACATGTGTGATGCAAGATGTGTGTGATTATGTACTATGTAAGGATTCTAACATATCTGTGATGTAGGAATATGCATATGTGATGATTTATTATGGTTATAGATGGATAATGCTTATATGTGATTTATGGATGTGATGGGTTTGTTTATGTGATGTATATATATGATGTATGGAAATGGATTTGTAATGATTAATGCACTATGGATAATAATAATTAATTCTATGGATAATAAATGGATAATGAACCTAAAATGCATCTAAATGAATATTATTATGTGATTATATTACGTCAGATTTGAAGTCAATACTTAAACTCATCGTCAATATAATAACATAATGAATGAAATAACCGAAGTGAATGCAACTAATGAAGACTCGAACTAGGACATTGTTTTTGTGTGTATCAACCATAATTGATAGGATCATTTAGCTAGATTTAGGGGGAAGGGAATAAACATGAATCTTTCCAATAGTAAAATGCAATATGACCCTAACTAAAATGTGTCCTATCTACGTGATTTTAAAATGGGATTATATTGTGTTTATGTCGGAGAGCACACCCTAGTTTAATGTTGCAAGAGGAGTTATGCACTATGTGTTAGAAAATAAAAGAGACATTGTTCCTTTACGCAGACTAGACTCTCAGACAAATAGATAGATTTAGGAACATAGATGTAGGATTTCAGTCATAATGTAGGTACCAATGCGATGACACTCATGTGGAGATTTAGTACACCCAAATCTTATTTCAGGATTTGGTGGTATGTGTACAAATCCTGCCCCTAGTGAGGCATGCATAATCATAACTGTGGATCAAACAAGAATGCACTAAAACTATCACAAACAAATCACACTACAAATGTTGTGTATTCCAATAGACACCATTCAAGATATACCAAGATATTAAAGATCGAGGAAATAATGAGGAGGGTATATTGAAATACAAAGATAAAATAAATAAAAAGGCATCATGACTAAGAAGTCATTCGGTCCAAATTTATTGCCATAAACAGGAGTGTGTGATGGAGGATTTATAAGCCGACGTCAGAAGGATACATCCTAACGGGAAAAGAATGATTGATATTGAAATGAAAATTTGCTGGCAATAACTTATGAAAGGAATAATAGCTAATAAATTCAATCTTAAAGTTGATTTGTGAAGATTCTTGCAATCAATGTGTCTGGGAAAAATCTTAGTGTCATGGGGTTAAGATCAGCATGTGGGAATTTTGAGGACAAAGCTTTATTGTAAAGGGTGAGGACTCGGTCGAAAGAGAATTAGGACTAGGGAAGAAACCTACACAGATATGGGTAGTGTGAGAGTTTATTATGGAATAGAAATGGATGATGTATAGGATGGTCTAAATAGATGATGGATCTGACTACACATGGCGCCTGTAATAGGTTTTCACCACGGTACTTGTCCATTGCGCCACCGAAGTGGTTTTCACAAATAGATGGACTTTTTTCTCTTTTGACTTTTTGACTTTTTGATTTTTTTAGTTTTGATTTTTTTTATTTTTGATATATTATCAAGGCATTTGTTTGCTAGGTTTTCACCAAGATAATAAGTTTTTTCAGGACTTTTTCTATTTTTTTGATTTTTTCAGGACAATTTTATATTATTTTTGGATTTTTGCTGCTTTTCCAATTTTTTTGGATTTTGCTGACTTTTCTACTGTACAAAAGGACTGCTGACGGACTACACATAAAAGTGCTTGAGATGCAAAATATTTACAAGATCAAGGATAGGATCTCCCTCTGATGTTGCAATCTAATAGGCTTTAGATATAAATTTAGCTATAACTACAAGAGGTCCTAACCAGTTAGGCTAGAAATTTCCTTTCTTTTCACGGTTATGGAGATTATTCATCTTGTGCTATAGAACAAGTTCACCAAATTCAAACTTATGAGGTTTGATCTTTTTGTTGAGCTATAAGCACAGGAGATTTTGATACAAACAGAGATGGTTTAGGGCAGTAAGACATCTCTCATTAAGGATTTCAAGCTCTTGTAGGTCAGTAACTCAATATTATTCTTCAGATATCAGATTCTTTAGGAAGATTATAAAGGAAGGGAGCTCAATTTTGATGAGAAGGATGGCCTCAGTACTATAAAAAAGGGTGAATGGAGTGGCTCCAGTGGGGTCATGAATGGAAGTGTGATAGACCCAGAGGGAGGGATTCAAATGAAGGTGCCAATCATGACCAACATCATCGACTACCTTTTTCAATTTTTTTAGGATGGTTTTGTTTGTAGCCTCTACTTGACCATTACTTTGTGGGAAGTACTTGGAGGAACAGTGTTGGATAATGTCAAACTTTTTACACATCTTTCTGAAATATTTATTCTTGAAAGGGGTCCCATTGTCTGTGATAATATCTTGAGGGATGCCATATCAACATATAAGATAGTTCAAAATAAACTTTGAAATCTATTTTCCAGCGGTGTAAGTAAGAGGAATGACTTCAACCCATTTTGTAAAGTACTATGTGGCAGCAGTGATATATTTGTATCCATTAGAAGAATTTGGAAAGATCTGGCCAACAAGGTCAATTCCTCAATGGGAAAAGGGACAAGGGGTGATGGAAGGCTGAAGGGATCAGGAGGGGGAGTGTATCAAACCGCCATGCTACTGACAAGGCACACACTTCTTTACATAGTGATAGGCATCTTGCTCCATAGTAGGCCAATAGTATCCAGTGCATAATAGTTTCTTGGACAAAGTGAGCCCATTAGAATGGGCCCCACATATCCCTTGATGTACCTCCTCTAAGGATGTTTGTGCTTCCTCTAAATTTAGACACCTTAAAAGAGTTCCATCAAAGTGTTTCCAAAATAGGGTATCACCAAGGATTGTGTAATGTGAGGTATAATGGTTAAAGGTTTTACATTCATTTGGGGTGAGGGTAAGTGGGGTAGTGCCGTCCTTAAGGCAGTATTAAATTTTATGGTACCAGGGAGAATTAGGATTAGAAATTTCACAAACCATATCAGTCTTTAGTTGGTCATAGGTAGGGACCATGAGATTCTCAATGAGAAATTCACACATTGAACTGTGTTCAAGCATGGATATCAAAGACCCAATGGTTGCCATAGCATCGACTTCTTTGTTGTTTTTCCTTGGGATCTGTTGGAAGATCATTTCTCTAAAATTTTGTTTTATATCTTCAACCATGTGGCAGTAGGGGAGTAATTTATCATCCTTTGTTTGATATTCATCCAAGACTTGTTTGATAACCAAATGAGAGCCACCAAGAACTATTAAACTAAGGATTTTCCAATAGATTGCTTGATAAAGTTCTATCACCAATGCATCATATTCTACAATATTGTTTATGCATGGAAATTTTAGTTTGTAAGATTGAGGGATGTGATCCCCTTTAGGTGTGACAAACAAAATACCCACCCCTAAACCTTTTTGTGTAAAGGATCCATCAAAATAGAGCTTCCATGGGATACTCAGGGTAACATTAAGAGCTGATTCATCTGGAAAATCTGTAATGATTGGATGGTCCCCTTGAATAGGTGCTTCAACTAACTCATATGCAATTACTTGGCCTTTAATGGATTTCTGATCCACATAAACAATGTCAAATTTACTAAGAATCATGACCCATTTAGCAGGCATCTAGTAAGAGCAGCTTTAGACAACAAATATTTGAGTGGATCAATGTTTGGAAGAATTTGTATCTTATGATTACGCATGTAGTGGTGCAAATTCTATGTACATAAGACAAAAACCAACCAAGGTTTTTCAATAGGTGAGTAATTAAGTTCATAACCCACTAGTGTTCTATTGAGATAATAGATTGCTCACTCTTATCCATTTTCATCTAACTGTGCTGAAATAGCACCTAATGCAACTTTAGTAGTTGATATGTATAGAATAAGAGTTTGGCATAAGATAGGAGGTACTAGCACTAGAGGATTAGCTAAATATCCTTTCAACCATTCAAATGTTGTTTGACATAAGCAATCCCATTGGAACTTGATATTTTTTTGTAATAGGTGAGAAAAGGGATGCACTTTATTGGTCAACTGTGACATGAATCTCTGGATATATTAATGTTTTCCTTGTAGACTACATAGTTGTTTTAATGTCCTGGGATGCGGTATTTTGAAAATGGCCTTGAATTTCTTTGGATCAACTTCTATGCCTCTGCGGGATACAATATAACCTAACAATTTTCCAGATTGAACTCTAAAGAAACATTTTTTGGTATTGAGCCGAAGCTTGTACTTCTCCAATCTTTCAAATTTTTTTGTAAGGATGGGAATATATGAGTCTTGTGTCTTTGATTTTCCTAGAAGATTATCCACATAATCTTCCATAATAACGTGCAGGAAATCATGAAATATTATGGTCATTTCTTGCTGATAGGTTGCACCTACATTTTTAAGACCAAAGGGCATGACCTTATAATAGAACATATCCCAAGGAGTTGTGAACATAGTCTTGTGTTGATCTTCTAGTTATATTCTAATCTGATTATACCCAGAGAAGCCATCCATGAGGGACAACATCTCATGTCCAGTAGTCAAATCCATTATGATATTAATGGTTGGTAGTGGAAAATATCCTTAGGACATGCTAAGTTCAAATATCTGAAGTCTATACAAATATGGATGACCCCAGTAGGCTTACCTACTAGCACAATATTAGAGACCCATTTAGGATAATCAATTGGTCTAATGATCTCAACATCAAGAATTTTTTGAAGCTCAACTTTGACTAACAAAGTAACTTGTGGATGCATCTTGCGTAACTTTTGCTTGATAGGTTTCACTTTTGGATCAATTGCAAGATGATGTACTACTAAATCTATATCCAATCCAGGCATATTTTCTTAAGTCCAAGAAAAATTGGTTTGTTTTTTCATGAGGAATTTAGTCATAGCTTTGTATCCTTGATCTTTGAGAGATGCAACAATATATGTGACTTTTGGATCTTCTTGTGTACCAAGGTTGACCATTACTGTGTCTTCTATTAGGATGGAGGATTTTTCAGGTTATAAAGATATAAATGGCAAGTCAAATTCTCCCTCCTCTTGCACCTCAGAAAAGTTTTCACTAGAGGACACGTCCTTTGTTTTATCTTTTTCTTCATTCAAAGGTGTCTGCGAGAGGTTTTCACCAGGGGATGTTTTATTATCTTTTTTATTCTTATTTTCATTTTCATTTTTATGACTAAGAGCGTTGAATTGGCTACCGAAGTAGGCTTTCTCATCCTAGTAGATCTGATGCTCGTATTCTCAAAGATTCTTACGTCCAAAGAGTGATAACACTGCCTTGTCCGAATCGCATATGTCCAAGGATGGTAGTGAATATTTTTGATCCCAATTAAATAGTTCAGGGTTTTTGAGGGGAAGGTTAGGGGATGAAAGGTCAACTTTTGTGATGGTAAGGACATAGTAATAGTCATCAAGGTCATCTTCAATATATTGGAAAGGTGCTTCAAAGAACTCCTCTTCAGTGTCTGAATCATATTAAACTAAGAAATAGTCCTTAAAAAAGTTTGTCTTAGGCTCTAAGGAACCCAATCCTTTTCCACACAGATAACCTTTTTCTATGATGAGGGTCTTTCTCCCTATTTATTTTTCTCTAAGACCAGTACCATGATATCCCATGCTTTCAACAATGGGAGTGGCTTTTGTATACTTGTCTTTAGGAAAGGTTAGCGATTTCTCTTCTTCTTTGTAAAGCCAATATAGGACATTGGATTCCATGTGTGCATCTGATAAAGATCACCAGTGTTCAAAAGTAGTCTTTTTGCATTTCATGATGTCCTTTCCTCCCGAGGGAGTTAATTGTGAAGGTTTTCCATAAGAATTTGGAGATAAGCGGATTTGTCCTATGCACATAGCACTTTCAAACTTATATTAACTCATGCCTTGATCTGCAAATGTGATTTTCTTCTCAGACTTTGGAATCTTGTCTTCAACAACTTTTTCTTTTCCTTTGGACTAATCTGAGGGGATTTATGATATTTATTCAATACTCTTAGAAGAAGATTGTTGAATTATAGGTGGGATGGGATTCTCCTTTTCAATGGGTTGAGAAAATTCACTCAAAGGACAATAATTTGACTGTCTACCCTCCAGTCTTTTGCAATACTGAAAGGGTTAAAGATCTCTGGGAATAGTTATTTCTCTGCCACAATGTGGGAATTTTAGACATTGATGATATGTATAAGGTACAGTGTGTATCCATGGTCCTCCCAACAAGATATTATATGGAAGATCAAGGTCAAGAACATGAAAAAATATTTCAATCATGGATGAACCCCCTTGTAGATGGAGTGTTATCAAACGTTTTCTCTCCCTTTCTCTGTCATCATAATCTTTTATTGTCATCATAATCCAGCAAGGGACAAAGAAACCTTACAGGAAACAAGAACTAGTGACAATGAAGCTGATAAAAAGTAATGTCTTTGAGGTACATACATTCTTGGTAAAATTGTAATGCAGACATTCAAACATAGTTCATACCCTAAGGAATTGACAAATCATGAAAATCCTCGCTCACAAACTTAGGTACACTTCAAGATCTAATGAGAATATGACCACTGCCAACCACGTAATGGGTTAACAATGCCATATTAACCAACTCCAAATGCTTAGGAAGGAACAATATGGTGAGTGTCTTTGGGAGGTTACTATCCTCCTTGCACTTGGATTATCATGTTTTTGGGGGTGAACCGGGTAGCTTCTATTCTAAGGTTCTTAGTGAGGGTCTCTGTTCGGATACATCCTTTATGTCTACGCAAGTGCGATTGAGGTGTATAGCCCCAAAAAGCACCTTAGCACAAGTAGTCACATATACATGATTGAGACTGTGTTAGGTTTGGTAAAAAAAATTTTCAAAGCAATGAGTCCTTGGTCTATATTTGCAAAAGGGTGTTATGTAAATTCTTGAAACCCTTTCTTACATGTTTCCAAGTGTAAAATTTGGTCCTCAAACCCTAAGTGTCGAAGTGGTTTCTAATTTTGCGTTAGATTTTTTCCACTTAAGTCATGTGTCTTTCATGTTTTCTTTTAAAAGTGTTCACATTCAATAGTTTGTAAATTTCCTAACACCGTGGTCCTTTATTAATCCCTAAGTCTAAAGTTTGCAAGTACTTGATTAAGTCACTATCTGTCGAGCTAGTATGTTTTGATCTAACGGCCCACTTAATGGATTAATCCTGAGGTGCAAAAAATCTATCTTATAATTCATTAAGCGCTAAGTGTTAGGAATAAGGTGTCTCAACCTTGGATAATTCCTATTCTTATTATTTGTTTTGTAAAATGTATTTCTTGCAAATAATGTTGATGTGTCGGCATCTTGAATAGTGTGTAAGGAGATCAT
>MU225562.1:196232-219204 GCA_018584345.1 Thuja plicata | reverse complement strand
TTTGTGCAATATTTGCAATATTTGCAAAACTAATGACCAAAGTTGGTCCAAACTTATTCTAGTGATCCAACATGGATCTAAGACCCTAAAAACATGAAAAAAACTAAAATCCTATGATTTTAGGCCTCTTGACCATTTTTCACCATAGTAAGCCAGGGGCTCATAATTGTGCCAATCCTGGAACTAGGCCTCACAACTTGGTCTAGGTGCCTAACTAGACTAAACTAGATATGTTTTAGGACTCTTAGAGTCATTGCTTGTTGGGTCTAGGGTTGGTTCTCCTGCACCATGGCCCCTAGGATTGAATTCACTGGTAATGTAGAGTACAAAGGTAGAAATGTACAGGATGACCTTATACAACAATTAAGTGGATCTACAAATGATTCTACCCAGATTAAGAGAATTGTTCCAGTAAATACTCATTTTAGAGTCAAGGAAGGTTTGTATGATATGGGTAGATGGGCCAAATATTCCAAGATCAACACAAGTAGTTTAAATATGTTCAAAACTACTTATAGCCAGAGAAACGCTCCCTCCCCAGATTGCAATATATGGGATCTAGATGTAGGCAAGTTGATAGTTCCTGGAGTGTTCATGGATACAGATCTGTTAAATGTAATAGCCAAAATATATGATAAAGTATCCAGGGTCCTGAGAGATACAAATGAAAATATACTGTTCAATGTCATAGCTGATGAAATTAGAAAAGTCTTCAACTTGAGTGACCTCTCAGTTCAAATGGGTGATATAGATTTTGACCACTTCAAAGACGTATATTAGAATCAAAAGGAATACTATAGGAATGAGGCCTTGAAAGGGTATTTCAAAAAGATAGGGGGTCTGATTGTAGTAGGTCCTAACACACCAGAGCCTTTTGAATTGGACTATTTTAATAGTAAGGCAAGGGGAATGTATAGTGCCTTGTGCCATGTGATGGGAGAGGATGAGGAGACAATGATGCCTGTCCATTTTATGCTTATGGTTGTCCAAATTTTGCATCCCCACTTATCTACTATTTTTTATTATGCTACCTACATTGCTGACTTGATGCATCAAGGTTTGATAGGCATTAAGGATTCCAAGATAGTCAGGCCAAAGGGATGGTATTCCATGATGATGCATATGATTTTATTTAATAATGCTGATTACTTTGAAGAATAAATGGATCTCACCAAGTTTTAGGATGATGAAGATCTTCTTGTTTAGTTGTGGAGTACTGACTTGTCTTGGGACAGGAAATAAGCCAGTTTCATAAATTTTGATAGATCTTTTGCCTCTAGGATTAGAGCATTATTATGTAAGGAAAACCCTAGGATTAATGTAGATGTATTGAGACTTTTGAGAGCATTGGAATATGCTCCAAAATTGAAGATTTTTCACAATTGGGGTGATTTCATTTTATACCCTGTCTCAACAATCATTAGGGTTTATGGTTTCAAGGGAACTCCAAATATCCTCCCTTACAGAGTGCCACTCAAGATTGGTCTAGCAGAAATTCTTAGACAAATAGGTGGATTGCAAGAGGAAGCCTTAACTGGTAGGATGAAAGGTAGTATTTTTCTTACCCTCATAAGAGTCCATCAATTTATCATTACCAAAGGGGGATGGACCTAGTTTGACAAATACCTAGAGCCATACTAGTTAGCAACATCAATGGTAAGGTGTGCAGATAATGAAGGTTTTATTATTGACATGTCCAGGAAAAGAACCAAATGCCTAGAATTAGATCATTAGTTCAATTTCTAAGAGAATATCATAAGAAATGAGTTTGATCTAATGGAACAAGAGATTAAGAAGGAGAAGTGGTTAGCCTATAAATAATCTTTAGATTTTATCCATAATTTTGACAGTGCATATGATCCCTTAAAGTCATTTTCACCTCGGGAAAAGAAAGTAGAATATCTAATGAGCATGTTTGAGGACATAATGCAAGGCCTGGATCAGAAGAAAAAGAAAGTGATGGAAATAAAGCCAGAAAATGATAAGTCTATTCTGAGCAGAATGTCACAGGGTAGGGTTGTCCCACTAGGGAAATATGTAGTCTACCAATGAAGGGGTTATAGAACAATTCTTCCCAGAGATGAAAAGGCATCTAAGCAAAAGGAAAAAAAGCCAATAGATACCAGTGCCTAAACATTTCCATCCCCAAAAAGACAGAGGGTGGAAGGAAAAGAGAAACAACAGGGTGATATCTATTCCCCTTCTCAATCTCCCCTGCACATGGATGATTAAAGCATTGCTGAACAATTGGTGAGGATGGGAAATACTGGACACATTTTTGTCACAACCTAGGAGTTACCAGAAGGAATGCTAGAGGCACCCAAGTATACAACATTGTATCTAACCGTAGAAGAATTCACTAGAAAAGAGCTAGATCCTATAACCAAACAAGCCAGTGATAATTTTTTATCTGATGATGAATTTGTTAAGGCGAGAGCTTTTATCCAATTCCTGTGGAGAATTTGCATTGATGAATTCAAAGAAAAATGTTAGAAGTTGCAAGAGAGTCAACCTAATAGAGACAAGGATGACATTGTAAAGGAAGTAAAACAAGAGATGATAGAAAATTTTGATAAGATCACCCATGAAGAAGGTAGGGAGTTGGCAAAGAAAGAATAAGTCCTCATCTCACCTCAATGGGATCTTGCTGATGCCATCATATTTGATGTTGTGAGAAAAGAAACCAAACTAGTGCACACAAGTGGAACATCAATTGGTGCCAAATTCAGTGACTATCATGCAACACTGGTGATATGGTCTCTAAAAAGGAAAGACAAAAGGAGAACTGATGAAGGTGATTAGGATGAAAATGCAGGTAGCCTTGTGGTAAAAATATTATCAGACACCTCAGGGGTAGAAGTAGCTAACCACACTCTTGAAACAACAAAATTGAGCTTAAAGGTAGCTGAGAAGCAAGAAGATGCACTCAAGAGCCTAAGGGAAAAATATGAGGTATTCATGAAGGATTATAATGATGAGAAGATCAAGTCCATTAAAAAGTACAAGAAGATTGCCTTCCTTGAAGGTAAGCAAACAATCCAATTTTTTCCTCAAAGGATGATTACACAAGATTCTCACCAGCCATCATCATCAAGCCCAATCATAACTTACCCTCCTTCTCCCCTGCCATTAAATCCTACCACACAAGAGGAATTGGAATAAGAAAAAGAAAGATTGATTACTGAGAGAACAGAGCTAGAACAATCAAAGAAGAATTGGGCTGAATAGTTTGCAACATTTAAAGAAGTAGTGGCATGGGTGAAATTGAAGTATGCTGATAAGATACATTCTACTCTCAGACATTACACTCAGGAACTAGTTCCTAATACCATTTATTCACAAGGGAATAAAATTGTTAGCATATTAAGTGAATACAATGTAGATATGGACAAATGGGATCAAATGGTGGATATAAGGTGGAAGGGAAAGAGAGGAGAATTTAAATTCTTCCATACCACATCCAAAGAAGAGAACAATGTTGACATTGTTTTGACTGGTACTTACAAATGTGTCAAACTACTGATGGACATGGACATAAGAAGGAGCATTATCATTAGGAAGATAATGGCTTTGAAGAAAGAATATTCAAAGGACCAATATGTGATGTTTCCCAATATTTTTAAGAAGAGTGGTGATATAAAACATGAAGGACTATGGCACAGACAAATGAATGAGGAATTAGCAATAAGAACCAATATCATTATTACTCTGGAAAGCACATTTTTTTTTGTTCAAACTGTTGAGATAGTTGGTAAAGCCAAAGCATTTTTTAAATTTTGGTCAGAAGAAATTGAGAAGGAAAGTGTCAACTGGAAAGAGATTAACAATAGAAAGGATGAAGTGATTAGCTTTGCTTGGCCAAGTGATGAGGTGTATACCTCCTGGAAGGAGAAGTACATTATAGTTGATCAAGAAGAAGGTGAAAATATGCAAGTGGACAATTAGGCCCAAAAAATTGGATGAAATAGGTAAAGATGAAGATCCTACTTCACCAGTATCAAAGACAACATACTCTAGGTGGCTGCTTCCGAACAAATTTGAAGTAGTTACAAGTATCAAGCGGTTAGGAGACAAAATATATTAAATATCTATTGTAACAAAAGTGGTTATCACTTCATTAGCTATTTTGTCTTTTTACTGATTCATTTTTTTTGTCCTTATTCCAAATGATTTGTAGCTTGTTGCAATCCTATTCTATAAAAGGATTCCCAAGATCATTGGAAAGGGCTGGAAAATTTGGATTGTAAATAATTTGTAAAGTTTCAGTCAAAGGGGGAATATAGTATAGTTTGTACTAGATAGTTGTAACAAATCAGAAATAAAGCTGAGAGATATTTTGTAGGTTATTGAAGAGTTTATTTCTGAGTACTTTTTGTATACTGGAATATGATTCTTTGAATTTAATACAAAGACCCAGATTCCAATCTCTCCTGTGTTATGTGTCTTGTGAGTTATAAATTTTTTGATTCATTAACATAGTATTTCTTTATGTTTATGTACTTGTTTGAGAGTTCTGATCTAGGATCAGATTAAATTAGGCTCTGATTAATGCATAGATTCATTTGACATATGCTAGGATTCTATTGGTAGTAGGTGTTTGGGATAATTGTGTTATAATCTATAATCTTTGATGACTATTAATTTTAGTATATTATATCTGAGTCAAAGTGTGGCCCAATGGATAAAGCACTGATCTAAAGCTGACAAGTTCTGTACTATTGCATATCTAGTTGCATATCGGCTATGTTTTCCTATGAAAAACATTAAAATCCATTAAGTTTACATTTGTGCAAGTTTGTTCAAAATTCCTATCTCTTGCTCCATTTCATGGTTGATGTTCAATGGGTAATTAGCCAATTATATAGTATCGTCATGTTGAGTCATTATGAGATTATTGCTTGATAATACCATATAAGACATATCAGAAGGTATTATAGGGTATCCCCCTTGGTATAGAAAAACCTAAAGAGTAGAAGTATTATCAGAGTACCTGTTAGTTGGTCCTTTTCTTGCATGAACAAATATTTGGAGGTGGCTCCTGTATAAAATAGTCATAAGAAGAAGAGGTTATTGTTGTTTTTATTGCAACATAAAAAGAAACCAACAAAATGGTGACTTTGCTGGGGAATAGTTTTTCATTGTAGTAAGTGAGTAAGGTTTTTCAAGTTGAGTTATACTCCTAGCCTGCTTACTTATTAATACGAGTCAGTTGACCATTGAAATACAGAGTTTTATCTTTGCATATCCTAGTGATTTGTATTACCATTGAAAATATATTGGGATAGAATTTTAGACTTTGCTGATATCTGTAACCGATGGAAAATTTCCATAACAAATTTTATTGCTCAAATTAGTGTGTATTTTCCCAGATATTTGTTGGGTGGTGACTCAAAGGAATCTTTTCATTAGTGCTGAGTTATAATCATTTGATACACCATTGATTAGCTATGAGTTATAAAAATACCAGATCCAGGATGAACATTCATCCCGAGAATGAGTTGGAAAGTGAAATTCCATCCTCTTCCAGAGCTGAGAAATCAGTAAACATAAATGCTGCTAGAGTTACTCCCCAAGCTTGGAGGAAGATAAGGAACATAAGAATGGATAATCCTATTCCTCATAATCATGAAGAGGATAATGTAGAAGTTAAACAAGATACACAACCAGGATTGGGAGTCTATGGGGAGTATTACTCTCAAAGTGAGAGGGTTGATGATGTTCCTAGATATACCAGGAAGGTGTTTCATGGTAAATCCCAGGGACATGAAATGAGGTCCAGATCCAAAAGTAGAGGTGAAGAGAATAGGAATTCTATTAGTGATCCAAGCTCTCCCTCATCTGAAAGACCTCATGCCCATCATCATAGGAGAGAGAGAACTATCATGGAGGAAAATTCAGAATCTGACATGACTCTTGTAGACTATGAAGAGATTTTTGAAGAAGTGGGTGAACTGGAGAGGAAGATCTGAGAGAAGATTGCCTTGAGACAAAAAAGAGAAAGAGAAAAAGAGGAGAGAATCAGACATGCTCAAATTCAATCTGACCAGTTGAAAAGGAAACTATGAGATTTGGAAGCAATAAATTCTACTGTTATACCTAAGAAACTTGAACATGAACTTGTTGTCGAGCAGTTGTATGACATACTGAATCCAAAGGATAAAGGTAAACAAAAGTTAGTAGAAATTGAAATAAAGGAGCCAGTGAGAAAAGGGAGTATAGTGGATCCCATGAATAAGCTGGATACTGAGTTGGAGAGAGCCAAAAGAGAGAGGGAGATAATAGCCAAAGAATTAGAGAAGGCTAAGTTGGAAGCCTCTACTCTTGAAATGAAAAATAAAATTGAATTTCTTAGGAAAACCTCTGGTCCTCATCCTGCTAGTGCTGGTCCTAAAATGTCTCTGAATTTAGGAATGAGTTTACCACCACCTATTGATTCTAGATATGCTACCACTTCAAATAGTCAAGGTAACATTTCATCTCAAAAAACTCATGTCTATACTGAAAGGTACAAATAATTTATTTTCCTTGGCATTCCTGGTTATCCAAATGAGATTCCTAAAAATATTAGGGATAAAATTCCTAAATTTGCTGGAAATAATCTTAAAACATGTGAAGAACATCTAAAGCATTATATGGATATGATTAATGATAATGAAATTGCACATGATGATGTTTTTGATTAAGGTAAAAACAAGTTTTGAAAGGACCCCGAAACCTTTTACAATAGATTACTATAGATAAGAATCATAAGCCCATACAAACATAGATAGCCAATTACAAACAAAAAGAAGGACCCAAACGAACACCCAAAACCCAAAAAATAGGAAAACAAAAATATGCCAAAAAAATGCACAGTTTCCAGCACAACTTCCAGCAAAGTTTCCAAAATAGATAAAAAATTACATCATACTTTCATAGGCTTCCTCAGCCTCTTTCTGTGTTTCTTCCATTTTGTTAATGGAATCCTTCAACACTTTCATCTCTTTTGGAATCTCTAGAACTTTCCTTTTAATTCCACTTCGGGTTCTAGTCCTTGGGCTCGAGCTCCCTGCTTTGTCATCTATAGTAATTGTGGTATTTTCTAGCAGACTACTCTCCAAGTAAGCATATAACACTTTAATGTTTTGAATAGAAACTTGAAGCCCTATGTTACTATGCTTGAGAATGATACTTATCATGTGCCCATTGTGGCTGATTTGATTTTTCATATCTTTCAGGTTTTCTTCCACAAGAGCATTGACTCTAGTAGTGATCTCCTCATTGTTGTTGTTTTTAACCTTAATTAGTAGGTCCTTCTCCATTTCTTCCAGCTTGGTTTTGAAGGGCTTCATAGCTTCCTAAATCTCAATCAGGTGCTACTTCATGGCCTTCATTTCCTCACTAAGCCAATTCTCCATGCTGGCCCCATGATCCTCCTTGCTCTTAGGAATTCTATCATCGATATCAAACCCTACCATAGTTTTGTGATGAGGGTCTGTTCTCTATTTTTTATTTTTTCTATTTCCAACCTTCTATTTCAGCTGCTCTATCTACTCCTCATTTTCCTTACCATCATTCATTTCCTCATTATTATCCTCCTTGTCATCTCCCTCTTTTCTTCATATTTTTCCCCCTCTTGATTTCCAGCTTCATTTCCCCTGTTCTCATCATCATCATTTATGGGTGTATCCTCCTCATTTATCTGGGTGTCCTCCTTTCTCACCTATTCATCTTTATCATTCACTAGAGCCTCCTCATTAATCTCTTGAGCTTCCTCTTCAGTCACGGGCGTTTCCTCCTTCTCCTCTTTCTGAATCTCTTCTTTGTTACCCTAACTGTCAAGGGTTTGGTCTTCAATCTCGTCTTGCCTTTCCATATTTACCTTTTTTTTGCTCCTTACCCTTTTCTTTGGGTTCTCTTTTTTTCTATCCATCTTAACTTGCTTAGCATTCCCTTTTACCCTTTTGGGGATGGGTTCTGGGATTTGATTTCTAGCATATTCTAAAATTAACAGAATAAGCCCTACATGAAGCATCGGGTTACTCACTTTTTTCCTATGCTCCATGACACTTATTCAACAAGATCAGAAGATAGAAGGGAAATGACACCTTTTTGTTATGCCTAAAATGATTTGCAAGAACAAAATGAAGGTTGTAAATTTTTTGGATTAGTGACCATCCAGGGTGAAATACTCGATCATCACAGTCAAAATGTCCACCCAGTGAGTCTTAATTTTGTTGATATCCACATAATCCACTGTCCCTTTGCTCAAAAGGGCTTCTTCTTATTCATTTTTTGGGAAGATTTTGAAGGCTTGAGTCCCAATCTACTTGTTCTCCCTGTAAAACTTCATGCCTTCACAGGAAAGGCCCATAACTTCTAAGATTATGCTCATAGTCAGAGTAAAAGACTTTCCCCACATATTCACCTTTCCTTTCTTCCATCTGTCTACAATTTTTTTTGTTATTTCTTTGTCCCATCTATGAAGCTTCTCCAAATACTAGGTTACACCACCCTTCTTCAACCTCTTCCAGAATTTCTTCTTTTGTTTCCACTTCATACAGTCCATCGGCTCCTCCCTCTTCAGACCACCCCTATAATGCTCAAAGATTTATGAACTTTCAAAGAGTGAGAAGGCTGGAACACAAGACACTGAAAGGAAAGACTGTTATGATTTTTCTTTTTCAAAATGCTCACTAAAACCCACAAACCATGCAAAGTCACATTCTTCATGAATCTCGCATCCCTTGACTAACAACTATCATGACACTTAACCTTAAGTGATCTTCTCATCATTAATTATGTTTATTAATCGAGCCTTCAATATGGTTAATCTTATCGTACCTGATAAGACATAAAATCTCCATATTGAGATCTACTTCCCCTCTCCATGAATCGATGACATCAATTTGAGCCCCCACATTAGCTAAGTCATCCGCTGGCTTATTTCCCTCCCTAAAAACATGGGTTATGTGACTTTATTTAAAAAGGAGCCTTAAAGATTTGATTTTATCAATTATGTGGCTAATTGTCCAGGAAGCCTCATTTTTACCCTTAATACAGTTTATTATGTTTGGAGAGTCTCCCTCCAACCAAAAAATTGAAAACCCCATTTCTTTAGCCATCATAACAACTTGAACGGCTGCCATCACTTCAACAATATGATTAGTCTGAACTCCCAGAGGGGTAGCAAAAACTCCCAGAAAATTTCCAACAGAGTCTCTTATTATACCTCCCACACCAACTCTTCCCAGATTCCCTTTATCTGCCCCATCAAAATTACCTTTGACCTAGCCAATCCGAGGAGCAGGCCATCTTGTGTTTTCCCTCAAATTTAAATCCTTGGCTTTCTGCCCCTGATTATTCCTATTAAGAATATCATTTAAACTCTGACTGTTCTTACATGGGGAGTCTCTAGGAAGATAACCTTTAAAAATTTCCATCAAACTTCTGCAAATGAAATTGGCCACAACTTCATAGGATGAGATTTTTTCTCTGAATATTCTGTTATTTCTCTCCTTCCAGATTCTCCAAGTGAAGTGAGGAAGAAACAACCTCCAAAGGTCTTTGTATTCTTTACCATTAAGGGGCAGTGCCATTGTTTAACCATATCCTGGAAGTTATTTGGTTTCACCCAATCCAGATTGAAGTAATTGAAAATAGAGTTCTACACTTTACAAGTATAAGTATAATGAATCATAAGATGGTTACAATTTTCAGCTTCAGAACAACAAAGAATACATCTGTTAGGCATACTAAATCCCCTTTTACAAAGATTTTCCACTGTAAGAATTTTGTTCTGAACAAGGAGCCAAAAAAACATGTTAATTTTAGGTATAAGCTTATTGTTCCATACCTGATAACTAATAGGGTGATCTTCCTTGGAGAAGAGAATGGCAGAAGCAGAAGAGACCAAAAATTTTCCATTATCCTTCGGACCCCAAATCAAAGAGTCTTGTTCTTTTTCTCTTACAAACCAAGGATCAAGAAGCTTATTGACCAAATTGAGGGTTTCATCAAAGGAGCTAAGGTCCACCCATTTTTCATTGATCCAGTAATCAGAAATCTTTTCCCCAACTATATCTTTACAGTCTAGAATCACTGGCACCCATTCCTAATTATCACTAAGAGCTTCTTCATTTAGCCAGTTATCATTCCAGAAGTTTATCTTCCTTCCATTTCCCAGCTTCCACCTTATCCATTTTCTAATCAGGTCCCTTCCTTTCCTAATTCTATTCCAAATGAAAGAACCTTTGATATCTAAAGGGTTCCTTAGAATATCCTCCAAAGAGTTCAGATGGTATTTTCTCTTGATAATGACATTCTATTCCTTCTCCTCTTCAAAGATTCTCCAACACTGTTTAGCCAACAAAGCCTTATTAGTATTTTTTATGCTTCTGATACCAAGCCCTCCAAACTTCTTAGGTTTACACACCACCTCCTAGGAAACAAGACTTAACCTCTTCTTCTCTTCAACTCCAGACTAGAGAAATCTTTTCTGAATTTTTTCAATCAAGTCTGCAAACTTTTGAGGAATTTTAAAGAGACTAAGCTCATAGACTGGAATATTTTGGAGAGTAGATTTCAAAAGCTAAACTTTTCCAGCTTGACTAAGAGTAGCTCCTTTCCATCCTGCTAGCTTGTTGTGAAAATAGTCAAGGATACCATTCCAAAAAGAATCATCCAGTTTATGACATAGAGGGAGACCTAGATAGGTAGACGGAAAATTCCCTATCTTGCACCCCAAAATGGTAGAGATCTTCCTTTGTCTTTCATCAGGAGTTTTGCAGAAGAAAAGTTAACTCTTCTCCTAGTTAATAGATTGACCATAAGCATTTGTATAAGTATTCAAAGCCTTTTTCATGTTCCTTGATTCCTTAACAGAGGCTTCCCCCATCATGATAGTGTCATCCACAAATTGTTCATGAGAACATTTTTGTAGAGAAGAGGAGGGTTGGAGACCAGAAATTTGACCTGTCGTAACCATGCTATTGATGTATCTCCCAAGGATTTCCACCATTATGGAAAAGAGAATGGGGGAGATTGGATCACCTTGTCTCAAACCTCTTGTAGGATGGAAGAAAATGGAAGATCCCCCATTAACAAGCACAAAATAGGTCACAATAGACACCAATTTCCTTATTATTCTTATCACATCTTTATAAAATCTAAAAGAGCTAAGGATATTTGACAGAAAAGACCAATCCACTCGGTCATAGGCTTTTGACAAGTCCAATTTCATCAAGAATCCCTATTTTTTAGAGGCATGAAGAGAATGAATATTCTCATGCACCACCATAATAGAGTCCAGGATTTGTCTTCCAGGAACAAACCCACTCTGTTGAGGAGAGATCAAATTTTGCAATAATCTCAGAAGTCTAGTAGTCATGACCTTTGAGATGATTTTGTATAAGGAGTTACATAAACTTATTGGTCTAAAGCCATCAACCATATCAGCTCTAGGTTTTTTAGGAATGAGAGCTATAAAAGTTGAATTAAGTTACTTATGGATAGATTTAGTTCCAGAGAATTCTTTAACCGCTGAACATACATTTTTCCCAGTTATGCTCCAGGACTGCTGGAAGAAAAATATCTGAAACCCATCTGGACCTAGAGATTTCTCTCCTTCAAAAGAAAAGACAACCTTCTTGATTTCAGTATCCGAGGGGATAGCTTTTAGGAGAACATTAGAGGAAAGATCCATTTTACAAGGAATCGAGGACTAATTTCCTTTGGTCTTCTAAGTTAAGACTTTGATCTTTAGATAACAAGGTCACACATTACCCCATCATTTCTTCCCTTATTTCTTCTTCTTTGGTGATTTTACCTTTGGTTGCAGACAAGGAATGGATTATGTTTATTGCCTTATTTTTAAGAGTAGTAAGATGAAAAAATCTAGTATTCTTATCTCCTTCTTTCAACCAAAGAGATCTGGATCTTTGCCTCTAGAAAGTCTCCTCTTTAGCAATAATATTGTGAAATTTTGCAAGGACAACATTCTCTTGAGTTCTCAGACTTTTAGTCAGGCCATTCCTTTGAATTTCCTCCTAGATTTCTTTTAGTTCCATTTCAGTTTTATTTTTGGATTAGAAGATGTCACCATGGATATTCTTGTTCCAACATTTGACATTAGCTTTCACATTAGCGAGTTTCTTGACCACTTTGAACATTGTTGTTCCTTCCACCTTAATATTCTACTAGTCCCTTATTTTATTTTCCAGATCAGGGTGATCTAGCCACATCTTCTCAAATCTAAAGGGAGCGTTTATTTTTCTAGTGAAAGGAAGAACATTAAAGGATATGGGGAAATGATCCGAACCAATTATGGTGAGGGTTGAAAGGGCACATGAGAACTTAGTGTACCATTTTGGATTGATCACCACCCTATCAAGCTTAACTTGAATAAGATCATCTCCCACCCTATGATTAGACCAAGTATAGTTAATCCCTTCTAGATCAACATCTAGCAATCCTTCATTAATAATAAATTCCATCAAATCTACTCTACTTTCCACTTGAGATTAGTTTCCTCCCATTTTATCTTCTTGCTTTAAGGGAGTATTAAAGTCTCCCATTATAAGAAATTTATTTTCATGACTAACTTCCATCTGATTGTGCAACTTCTTCAAGAGCTTAAGTCTTCCAGATTTAGTGTTGGGAGCATAAACATTGCTAAGGATCCAAGAGAAATTGTCCTTTAAGCTCTAGTATTTGACAGCAAGGAAATTTTAATCCTCTTTTAGAAGCTGATAGTCAAAGAAATATTGATTCTAGAAGATAGCCAATCCTCCAGAAGCCCCTTCAGAACAACGACCAAAACATTTCCCATTTTTTAACAGCTTCAAGTTCTCTATTTTATCTTTGATCATCTTAGTTTCTTGAATCAACAGAATATCAGGTTTAGAATCTCTAACTAAGTTCCTAAGAACATATTGCTTGTGAGGACCCTTGAGTCCTCGAATATTCCATGAAATAATCTTCATTTAAGGATTGGGGAACAAACCTGATGGATAGTGAGTTGTTTTCCATCAGCAATATTCTATTTTGCTTCCTCTTCCCTTTGAGTTTTCTCTGATCTTCTACCTTTTTATGGTTTTGGAGTTCCTATGTCTGCTTTTTTCTTTCTTGTCAAGACTCTTGGTTTTTTTCCTTCATTCTTCTTTATTGATTTCCCCATTGAGGAGCTCTCAGCTTTCTTTCCTGAGCAGAGCTTGATTTCATAAATATAGTGGTTTCCTTCAAGGGATTTTGGGCCTTTTTTACCTGATCCCTTCTTTGAGTATCCCACAGTTGACCAAGATTTTTCCTCTGCATCTTCCTCTTTCTTCTTTTTCTATTTATCATTATGGTTTTGATCAACTGGGTAGTCTATTTTCCTTCCCTTGGTTGAATCAGTCTCCTTCTCCTGATTTTCCTCTGACCTTTGTTTTGTTTTATTTTCTATTTCTTCTAGAGACTCCTCTTCTTCAGAGTACCTTTCTTTTTCTTTTCCTTTAGAAGGAGTTACATTTTCTTCTATCCTTGATTCATTTTGTTTTATTTCTACTGTGACAATTTCCCCTCTTTCTTTTGCTACTATATTCTATCTTGTGAAGTTAGTTGTCCTTTCTTTGGGAACTTACATCACAACTTCTTGGACAACTTCCCCTTTTTTCTCCTTCTGATTATTCAAATTTATTTTTTCATTCATGTTTTCTTCCATTTGATCCCTATTTCCTTCCTGCATTTTGGGGATGAAATTTGTTTCCTCTATTTTTATTTTCCATTCCATTCTCTATCCTTTGTTTTGATCCTAGTCCTTCTTCTTTTCCTTTTACGGCTTTTGGGGGCAATGTTTAGCGCAGTGACCATATTTATTACATATAAAGCATGCAAAAGGAATCAATTCATATTCAATCTCTTGATTCCATGTCCCCAGTTTTGATTTCACAATTATTACCCAAGGAAGATCTACATTCTATTGAATGTTATCACAAATCCTTGTGTAAACTTGCCTTTTTCTAGCTTATGTTATTGGATCTATAGATAGAAGCTCCCCAAATGCTCATGCTATATAGACTAGAATGTCTTCATGCCAATATTCTAGAGGCATCCCAGGAAGATGAACCCAAATCGGTGTTACTGTAAAGAAGCTATCATTATTGTTGAGGTTGGTCATCCATTTTTGTAGAGATAAGGAGGATTTTCCCATCATCTAGGGACCCCCACATCAAACTTTTGAAAGGTCTTCCCATTTGAGAATTTGAAGGATAAAAAACCTTTAGGCATATCCGCTACATCAACTTGACCTTTCAACCTCCATTTCTTATCCACAAAGGATCTAACTAGATCTATATTCGGTCTTGGACCTAAAATTTTGCCTACCAGAGTAGAAGACATGAGAGAATCCGTGTGGTCCACTAACCGATCTGGTATATCAATACCAAACTCTCCTTTCAGTGGGTTTGCTAAGATATTCACTTTGGGGAATAATGACTTACCTGAGGGTTTTATACCAAAGATACCTACCCATTTCCCTTTTCCTAGATTAATGGAGAGACCATGTGAATTACCTTGAGATGATTCTCCCCCAATATTTGAATATTTTGGTGTTTTCACCTCTGGCCCCATTTTTGACCCATTATCCCCTTTGGACAGTATCTTCGTAGATCCTCCAGCTTTTTCCACTAATCTAACAATAGTCTCTACACCTTCTATCATAGATCTTGCAACAGATCCATAAGCTCCCAGCTTACCTCCAATTTTGAAATTCAAATTTATTTCTCCCACATTTCCTCGTCCTCCTCCCTCCCACTTGCGCTCCATCAAAAAATCCTAGATGAAAGTTTGTTGTCCATGATGATGTTATGATGAAATTATTTGTGCAATCATTAAATGAGGATGCTAGGGACTTGTTTAGAGGATTGCCCCATGAATGTATTGGGTCTATGGATGAGATGAAGGAATGTTTTAGAGACCAATATGGGGACAAGAAAAATGAAGGGTTCATGCTGAATGAGTTCAACAACATAAAGAAGAACCCAAATGAAGAAGTGGTGGAGTTCAATATCAGGTTTCGAAGGGCAATGCACAATTTGTTGTAAGTGATGAGATTAGATGACAAGGTATGTCTTGCTACCTATCTTAATTATTTTGATGTAAAAATGGGTTATTTTTTGAGAGATAAGAACCCTAGGAATATTAGAGAAGCATATAAGGTAGCAGTCAATATTAAGACAAACAGAAGAGTTTCTGGGAAAGTGGACAAGAGAGAAGATTGGAAACCCACCAGGTATAATAAGAAAGAATTAGATAAACCCTTGAGTTCTAAACCAAAGGAAGGTGATAATCTTAATTTGATTCTGAATGCTTTGAAAAATTTAAAACTTGGAGAGATTAGTAACAATAGGCTTTCAAACAATGATAAGCTCTCATATGACAATTTCAACAGATAACCTAAGATGCAAAATTATCCTTATACTACTCAGTGGAAACATGGGAAACCAATTGTCCCACAAAAGAAGGATAAATATGATGAAAAAACTCCCGATCCCTTCACAAAACCTCTATAAATATGTGCAATAATAATCCTTGGTGTGTAGCTTTCCAATCTCCTCATAATCCTGAGTATTGTGTTATTGCTGCTAGAATCTCTGCCACTTAAGAAAATTAAGAAGATGAAGAGGAAGAATATGATGATAGTGGTTGTGCTATGACTTCCTCACTTGTTAATGATGAAACATATTATCAACTTGATGATCCTGACATACAGGATTGGGAGATTGATAATATGAGATGTAATGCTGAAGGATGTGATGAGACCCCTATCCTGAGAAGGCCATCTGATGAATAAATTACTAAGATCACATAAAATATGGTTGCACAAGCAAGGGGTAATTACATTTTGAGAAACAGAGTAGTTGGCAGTGTAGATGGAAAACCTGCCAGTATCTTTATCAAGGATACCCCAAATAGTACCAAAAATCCACAAGAAAAGGAGAAATATGATGAAGGTACAAATAAAATTTTGATCAAAAAGGGAAACAAACCTACTGGCCCAAATGTCTATAAAGAAAAGATGAAAATGCCATAAATTCCCATACCTCATTCCAAAAGGGAGGATAAACCACATAAGGGAGATGAAGCAAAACTAACTTCTCAAGTAGAGGATGTGGATTACACAAATAAGAGATCAGACATTTTTGATATAAAATACACCCCTATGGATATGGGGCAACTTTTGTCTCAAATAACTGTTAAGGTACCTTTGCTAGAAATGATGAGGATATGAGAGCATAAAGAAAAGGCTCTAACATGGGTGAAGGGTGTTAGCTCTACTAAGATTATGGGACTAGAGAAAAACAAGAAAGTGCCAGACACTAAGAACAAATCAACAAAGGAATCTGATAATCTTGTGTCAAAGATTCCTCAAATATACTTGGATACCAATATTTTTAATACTTTTGCAGAAATTGATCATCCCTTTTTCTTGACATTGTTAATAAATGGTAAAATGCTGAAAAACTGCATGATTGACTTTGGGGCATCTAACACTATCATACCTGAAAAATTCATGAGATCTATGGGATTGAAAGTTGACACACCACATGGAAGGTGCCAAGCTATGGATTCTAGAGAAGTGTCTTTCATAGCCACTATTAAGGCTTTGCCTTATAAATTGGCAGCTTTCCCAGACAAAGTGATAACAATGAGTGTCTTGGTTGTAGACATTCCCCCTCAATATGGAATGTTAATGTCAAGAAAATGGAGTGCATCTATGGGGGGAAGAATTCAATGTGATTTTTCATTTTCCACTTTCAACATTAATGGTGAAAACATCAAAGTATCAAGGGAAACCCGAACTCCTCATATGTTTGAGGAGCAAGATGATAACAATATGAACTATTTCTTGGATACTAAGATGGGGTCATTTCAAGTGCAGGAAAATCAAGTTACAAGAAAGTTACAATTTGCATTGTTGTCTGAAGATATAAATAATTTATCTAAACAAACTAAGTTATGGGTAATGTATTTTGATGGTGCTAGTTCTAGGGAGGGGTTGTTGCTGGGGTTTTATTGATATCTCCCTCAGGAAGAACCTTCAAATTTTCATTTACTCTTTTGTTTACATGTACAAATAATGTGGTAGAATATGAGGCTTTGTTGATAGGTTTGAGATTAGATGCATGACATGGAATCAAATGCATCAGAGTTATTGGAGACTCTGAATTGGTGGTATCTCAGATTAGATCCAAATATGCATCCAAGAATCATCGATTGAAACAGTACCAAAATGCAGTCTGGGATGAGTTAGAAATTTTTGATGCATTTGGTATTGACTAGATGGATAGGAGGCATAATAGAATGGAAAATTTATTGGCCAACATTCCTCTAAGGCTAGAAGATATTACTTTTGCTGGAATTTCTGAGATAGAAGTTCAAACTAGGCCTTTAATATCAGGCAATGTGGATAGCTGGCAAGTATTTGATGATGATATAGATATTCTGAGATTCTTGTATTGTGAGACAGGTCTTGAAAACAAACAGATATATTTTAGTAAGTATATGAAAACCATTCATGGAAAAGATACTGTCTTAGGAAAAGAGATATTGCATTTGAAGTCAAATAAAGTCCCAAAGGGACTAGTTGTTTTAGAAAGAGCCTTTGAAAATAAGGATAAACCATACTCTACTACATGTGTAAATAAGTCTGAATAGTTGGAGGAGGTTAATGTGGGAACAAAGGAAGTTCCTAAAAATTTATTTATTGGTAAAAAAATGTCACCCAAAGTTAAGGAGGATCTGACTAATCTTTTAAGGAAGTAAAAAAAGGTCTTTGCATGGATGTATGATGACCTGAAGGAATATAATGAGGAGCTATTCCAACATGAAATCCCATTAAAGGAAGATGCCAAGCCCTTCAGGAAAAAGAAAAGGCCCATAAATCCCACCCTAAGGCCCAAAATGGAGCAGGAATTGAAGAAAATGAAAGATGTTGGGATAATTAAGCCCATTAGGCATTCTCCATAGGTTTCTAATTTAGTCCCTATCAGGAAGAAGAATGGGGATATCAGGCTGTGTGTGGATTTCAAAAAATTGAACATATCTTCCTTAAAAGACAACTATGCTCTCCCCAATATGGAGAATATGTTGTAGAGAGTCATTGGATGTGAACTCATGTCCATGATGGATGAGTTCTCTGGGTATAACCAGATTATGGTCAAAGAGTCAGAGTAGTTTAAGACTAATTTTACCACACCATGGGGAACATATGTATATGTTAGAATGCCTTTTGGTTTAATAAATTCTGGGGCTACTTTCCAAAGGGCCATGGATGTTGCATTCTCATATTTCTTGCAAAAATTTCTTAAGGTCTATCAGGATGATCTCACGGCTTACTCAAATAAGGAAGAACAACATTGTGAACATCTAGAAAAGATTTTTGAAAGAGCCCTAGAATTTGGGATTTCTTTGAATACCAAGAAGTCTATTTTTGGAGTGACAGAATGTAAATTATTGGGGCATTATTATATGGAATAACATTAGATGCATTTTTCTGATTGTGTTTAGGAAAAGGTTAATTGTAGACTTTCAGTTTCACATTTGATGATGATGGATTTTCTCCTTCAACCTCAATTTTTCCATCATCTATAAGGTCTTGGACAAAGTGTTTTAGTTTCATGCACTTCTTGGTATCGTGCCCTTTGATGCGACGATAATAACATTATTTATTTTCTTTATACCAAGTGGGTTTGGGTTTATTTTCATCAAATGATTGAGTATTAGGATATACCATCATGCCTTGATCCACTAATCATTGGGAGACCACATCAAGTGACTCTGTGAAAGAGGTGAATTATTGACACTATCTTCTATTGTCATTTTTGTTATTGTTTCCATTGTTGTTATTTTTGTGAGGAAATATATAGGATTGATTTCTAGGTTGTCTTTGATATTGTTGTTGTGATGAATTATTTTGATTGATTGATTGTTGTTGTTATCATGATTGCTATTATTTTGATTTCTCTGATGAGATGCCCAGACATTTTGGACGTGTTTGGTATCTGTCATTGCATCACTGAAAACTCTTTTTTTCTTACTCCAAAACTTTAGTTTGTCATTGTTAGAGTAATGGGTATAATGTTTAAGGACACCTTTTTGCAAAAGGTCATCTTAAATGTTCTTCCCTTTCTTAACAAGTGATTCAAAAGTATTAGGAGAAGCCATTTTCACTTGGAATGACATTTCGGATACCACATTTCTAGTAAATATGTCAATCAAATGGTTGTCAGGTATCTTCTAAGGCATATGATTCACAATGTGTCTCCATATTTGTAAAAATATGGAAAAGGTTTCTCCATTACTTTGATTGGTGTTACAAAAATCACTCAACGATGCTTGATGTTCAATGTTTTAAGAATATTATCCAAAAAACTTCTTTGCAAGGTCAAAGAATGTAGATATAGATCCATGATGGAGGGCCATGAACCACTCCAAAGTAGGACCGCCAATACTTCTAGTGAAGAGCCTCTTTAGATAATTCTTATTATAGGAGATCTCTTGGCATGCAATATAGAATTCTTTGAGATGTTTGAGTGGGCATGTCTCCCCTTTGTATTCTCAAACTTAGGTATCTAAATTTTGGAGGAAATGGTTGCATGGTTATTGATTTGTTAACGAATAAGGACATATATCTTCAAAGAACTCTTTCTTTCCTTCATTTTGCAGGCTATACACAATATTTTTGAGCTCGTTTACTTGTTGGTCTAAATCAGGAGCATTTTGAGGTGTGAACTATGGTCCAAAAGATTGTCCACCTCCTAATTGTGAGGCCAAAAATCATGTCAATGTTATACCAACTATAGGAGGTGTATGATGATAAGCTTGGGACATTTGTTGAATGGATGTCTTCATTACAGATGATAGAAATGTGAATTGTGATGATGAAACCAGATGTGTAGATAAGGGGATGGAAGTATGCCCTATGTTGAAAAAACTAGCACCGACACTGGTAGAGGTGTTTGTTGTGGTATGAGTGCTATTGTGTGAAGTTATGTTGGGAAAGACACTAAGGATATGTTGAAGTTGCTCCCCTGGTAATTGAAATGTTGGTTGTGAAGTTGATGCAGGAATTGATGTAGAAGGTCCACTAGAAGTGGCCTTTCCTATATCTTGAGATGATATTGTATTAGAGACTGAGGCCGTGGCCATGTTTGCAGTGGTTGTAGCCTTGATGATGTTGCTAAAGAGAAGGGATTCATCGAAATTGGAAGGTACTATGACACCATTCTCGATAAGATTCATAAAAATATCTCCACCATTCTGACTAATGGCCTTCTCAACCATCTTTAGATTGTATGGATCACTAAGGAAATCATTCACTTGAGTAGATCTTTCATCTTGATCCACCAATTTATCTCTTTAGGGACATTGGTGATGTCCTTAATGTGTACTTCCTCTCCTTGAAACAAGGGATGAGAAAAATGATTCTCATCATCATGTTTTATGTTCACTTGCATGCGCCTCATGTTTTTAGCTTGAGACCGAGTAACTACCATACAATAGTAACCTCCAAAAGATGAATTATGAATAATGAAAGATGAAGTTTGGATGTTGATTGGTGATGAAATTTAGGAGCAAAAGGATTTGGACTTGATTTGATTGATTGGATTTTAATTTGATTAATATTGATTGATTGATTGATTTGAATTGGATTTGAAGGTTTTAAGATATAAACCTTTGTGAGACAAGACCTTATGATATTGAAAAAATGAGGTATTGATTTGGATAATATCTTCTTCTAGTTGGAGTTAGACTTGTGATCCAAATAAAAATAAGACAAGATTAATGGATTTGATTACTTAAGATGGACTGATGTTATACAAGCAATAACATGTTTGCTAGAGATGAAGATCTGAAACAATTTTGATTAAGATCTTTCAACCTAATGAGGATGAAAGAATGAAAGATGGGATTTGATTTAATTTGATTTGATTATAGTCTAAAGATGATTGATTTTGTTTTCTCCAAGAAGGAATGATGATCTTATGATGATGAGGAGGTGATGTATAAATTTGAGGTCCAAAAGTCAACAATGAGGCTCATCTAGTTGTATTTCTCAAAATGGGTGAAACCATGATTCACATGAATTTTGGTCATCATATGGGAAACTTTGATGTTGAAAATGATAGCGTCAAATTTCTCAAAGTCCTTGATTTCTTGATGAACAGATTTGTTGATACATTGATACTCCTTGGATTTCCTATCAGCTTCTTTATTCTCTCTATAAACACGAGGAAGTAGAAGTTTCACTTTCTTATGATTTCCTGAATCGGTCATGTCTTGTAGAGAGAATGTTGATTTTAATCAAGTAGATGTGTGTTTCATGATAAATTATTTTAGGAGCTTCGAGGAAACTAAATTTCTGATGCTTTTGCAGGTCTGACAACTCACTATTTTTAGGCAGAGATGAAGGTTCTTAGACATAGATGATGATGTGTGGAGATGACCATTCCAGGTCGGAGACAATTATTCTTAGATGTAGAAGGTAGTCTCAAGTTGGAGAGGACAGTTCGGTTTCAGAGTGTTTTTGATGAAATTTGATCAACAAGGTTTTCCAGTCTGATTTTTTGGTCAGTTTGTTCAATGGAAAGAACCAATTTTCAAGGATTAAAACTAGAAAAATGACAGTCATATGTCTAAAAAAAATCCAACAAGGGAAAAAGAAACCTTACAGGAAACAAGCAATAGTGACAATGAAGCTGATAAAAAGTAATGTCTTTGAGGTATATACATTCTTGGTAAAATTTTAATGCATACATTCAAACATAGTTCATACCCTAAGGAAATGACAGAGCATGAAAATCCTCACTCAAGAACTTAGGCACACTTCAAGAGCTAATGAGAATACGACCACTACCAACCATGCAATGGGTTAACAATGCCATATTAGCCAACTCCAAATGCTCAGGAAGGCAAAATATGGTGAGTGTCTTGGGGAGGTTACTATCCTCCTTGCACTTGGATTATCACATTTTTGGGGGTGAATCGGGTAGCTTCTATTCTAAGGTTCTTAGTGAGGGTCTCCGTTCTGATACATCCTTTGTGTCTGTGCAAGCGTAATTGAGCTGTATAGCCCCAAAAAGAACCTTAGCACAAGTAGTCACATGAACATGATTGAGATTGTGTTAGGTCTGGTAAATTGTTTTTTCAAACCAATGAGTCCTTGGTTGATATTTGCAAAAGGGTCTTATGTAAATTCTTGAAACCCTTGAAGTATTGACCGACAGAACAAAGAGTTCAGAAACAAAAAAAATGCTTAGCTTTCAAGAGCTAAATATAGACTTAACTGGTAGTTATCATTTTTTTAATCGACAAGATAAAGCTAGAGATAAGTAAAGGATTTAAGGTTGTTTGGTCCAGTTGGCAAGAAGATCTCTATGAGATAAAATATGAGTTTTTCTTTAAATCTAATTAGAAAGAATTGTGGATCATGCCAAGATCAAGAAATCCAAGAAATAGTGAAATCATGTCTATATAAGAGACAAGATAATTCAATGTGAATTAGGGGGAGTGACAAGAGAATAAATACTGAAGAGATTCTGAAGGAGAAGAAATTCTTCAATCAGACTTGATCAATCAAGATGAGGAAAGAGCTAAATTCTGCAGACACCAACGAACAGTGATACAACATCACAGAGAAAAATAGTGTGGAGAAAAGGTATTGAATTGATAACATTGATCAGAAAGGTAATGTGGTTACAATAGATCTGAAAATTTGAAATTCTAGTTGTATATGTGAACATATCAATTTACTGTTTCAATTTAACCATTGCAGCATCAAGTCTCTTAACCGAGCAGGACTTAAAAGTCTTTTCTAATTGAGGCACATCCCAAGGAGTATCAAAAATTTTGATCATACAAAGTAGCATTGGATATGCCCGATACCTATTGACAGGCCAAGTGAGTGTTTGATCAAGGATGGTAGCATTAGATGCTAGATACTAAGTGACAA
>MU225562.1:157718-196182 GCA_018584345.1 Thuja plicata | reverse complement strand
TAGATACTAAGTGACAAACTATTCATTTAAATCCTCTAACAAGGTCACACCTAACAGTGTGTTTGTAACCTTTAATAGGGTTGGCTCTTCACCGAGCTCACTTCAGAAGAGTGAAAATTTGGGTTACCGGTCCCAGTGGTTTTCCCTTAATAGGGTTTCCAAATCCATGTGTTAATGTGTTTATGAGTTATTACTTTATTGTTTTTGATTTAACATAAGTAAATCTAGATTGATCGGTATACACTAGTTATTTACTGTATTTTGGTAAATAAAAAGACTGCTAATCGGTAAAAGTAAGAATAAGGTTTGAAAGAGTAATATGAGCAGTAGTTATTTGTTATTAATATTTCAAGGTAATCATCTTGTAGGAGTGAACATAACTAGAGGCTTATAAATGTGGTAATAAGTTTTTGGGTTGATTTAAGGATTAATTTTTGTGGCCACTAATTCAACCCCCTCTCAGTTATTCTAACATCAAAATAGCTTTAGAATGGACAATTACAAAGATAAAAATTTATGGAGATTCCCAATTAGTCATCAATAAGATTAATGATGAATACCAAACTAAAGATGACAAGCTCATGCCTTATAAAAGGATGATTGATGACTTCAAAAATTATTTTGTATTGATCACATATGAGAAAATCCCTAGAGAAGAGAACAAATCAGATGATTCCATGGCCACACTAGCTTCACTATTGCAAATACATGATCAAGGTGATAGATATGAGTTCTTGGTGTAGGAATTGGTACAACCTGTATATGACCATCCTAATTCCCAAATCATTTGCCTACTTGTGGGTCATGGCTCTACTTGGTATGGTCCTATTTATACCTATCTCAAAGATAACATCTTACCTTTAGACCAAACTTGAAATGAGAAACGAAACCTTATACGCCAAGCCTCATGCTTTACCCTTATTATTGACACATTGTATCACAAAGGTCTTGATGGAACATTTATTATATGTCTAGAGAGTGAGGAATCAAAAAATGCTTTACATGAAATTCACGAGGGGATTTATGGGTCACACTCGAGTGGATTTACCTTAGCAAAGAAACTTCTTAGGACGGGGTATTATTGGCCAATAATGGAAAAAGATGCATGCCAATTTGTAAATTTTTATCAAAAGTGCCAATATCATGGGAACTTGATACATGTTCCAGCACAGGAATTGCATCCCATTACTACACCTTGGCCTTTCTATGAATGGGGTTTTGATTTAATAGGGATGATATACCTTCCTTATTCTAATGGGCACAAATACATTGTCACTGCAGCTAAGTAATTTACAAAATGGGTGGAAGTTGTACCCTTAATAACTACAACTGGAATTTTTTTTTTTCATGTTCATCCTAAACCACATCATTTGCAGATATGGTATCCCACATGTACTTTGATGACATGCAATTGATTGAATGTTTGATAATGTTAAGTTGAAGATGATGCAAGACATTAAATCAGTTAATGGCTTATATTGTCATTGATGTATACTTAATAACATGAAGTACCACCTCTGACACTTTGTGTATAAGAACAATCACTCTGACCTGCTGGAAATAAATCATGATATAAATTACGGTAGAACTCCCCCCTCTGGATCTCCTCTCACATATCTTGCATGGTCTAACGAGTCATACCATCTCTAGTCACCTGCTCTAATAGTTGGAATATATCCTCTTGTACTCCTTGCTACTCTATAGCATGATCTCTTTGGGTCCTATTAGCTGCTAACTCTACCCCATGGTATGAATATCATGATCTCTCTGTGACTGGTAGAAGCTAACTTAGGATCAAGTATCTAAATCCATCCTTACAATAATATAATTTATGCATGTGTTGTAACCAACTCCCCACATAATCTCTGCTGACCTGGGATACCTTTCTGCAAATCCTGTCCTACACCATGTACTATACCTGACCTAGCTTTGTGAGCTACCTATCCCTAATCTAGAAACAACAATCTCATCCTTTATGTAGTAGCTCCATTGTGATCACTATCATCTCCTCCATGATCACTCTCATCTCATCCATGATCACTAACATCTCCCCCATGACCACCATCATCTCCTACATGGTCATCCTCATCACCACCAACTCCTTGACCAATGAATCTACCACCTCTCCCTCTCACTCCTCTCACTGGGATATAATCTAATCCTACACCCTCCTCCTCTATACAGTCCCTCCATCATCCTCCATATCTCACTGGTCGTCGAGGTTAATCCTCATCATTATCATCACTCTCAAAGGTAGGAACTGGATCATCTGGTGAAGACATTCATGGAAAGGGATGTGCTAAAAAATATTATTTATACTCCTTAGTCACACCTACATCCATCACATCATCCTCATAATCCCAATCAACTGGAACTAAAGTGAAAAACTCATCTATATCTCCCTCAAATGATTCACATGGTCCTCGGGTAAGTTTCTCCTTCCAGGTACGTGCATACATAGCTAGCCCCTGGGGAAAACCCTATGTGCATCCAAACTATCACCATACTCTGGTAATGATGAATCTCTCAATGATGTAAGGTATGTGACCAAGTAACCATCTTGATAGGAACATGTATAACAGGGTGAAATCACAATAGTGTGTCCCACTTTTTGGGACGAAGGAAATCGGTCCTTCAAAAGAAATTTCATTTTTGATGGCTTCATGTGAAGTACTTACTATCTTCACGCGAAGGGGTTAAGGGGCTTCACATGAAGTACCCCATGTAGGGTACTTCAAGCAAAGCCCCCCTTCACGTGAAGCCATTATTCGTTAGATTTTTTAATAAATTTTTGATAACCCATTTTATTTTCACCATTGACTATTTGAGATTTTGTGGACCCGAGGCTTAGAGAGAACTAGTGATGTACAGTATGACATTAGAACCTCCTAAGATTTTTTGACCTCTTTTAGTTGTTAGTAGTATCAGGTACACACATTTTTCTCATTTTTTATTATAACTTATATGTTTATTTATTTATTTTAGTTAGTTATTTGTTTTAAATAATGTTTAGTTTGTAGAAATGTTAGAAAATCTTAGTTGAATTTTAGAATATGTTAGAAAATTACTAGTATGTTAGAAAATCATAGTAGAATGTTACAATATGTTAGACAATTGTAGTAGTACTATTATAAAATTATAGTAGAATTCTATAAAATGTTAGAAAACATTAAAAAACTATAGAATAAATGTTAGAATATGTTAGCAAATGTTAGAAAATTATAACTTAGTATACATTAGAAAATATTAGAAAATTGTAACTTAGTATACATTAGAAATTATTATAAAATTGTAACTTAGTATACATTAGAAAATATTAGAAAACTGTCATAGAATGTTAGCATTTATGTTATAAAATTGTAACTTAGTATGCTGGAAAATGTCAGAAAATCATAGAAAACTGTAGTAGAATGTTAGGAAATGTTAGAAAATATTTACAAAACATTAGAAACCATAGTAGAAATGTTAGAAAACATTAAGATCGTATAGAAATTATTAAAAATATTTGTTTTTAAATTACTTTTAAAGTTAGTAAATATTAGGAATCTCTCTCTCTCTCTCTCTCTCTCTCTCTCTCATGTATATATGTTTTAGAGTTACATGTATATATGGTACATTAATGTAGAGTTAGATGTTAAAATATTATCCTAGGAGGAACGGGAGCCTTAGTACATTTTAGTACCCTTTAAGACACTTAGAGGACCCCTTAAGACCTAATAAGACTAGAATTAAGACCTAATAGGACTAATATGACCTATTCAAACCAATTAGTACATCCTACGACCCTTAATACCTAATAAGACTACTTACTTGACTTAATAAGACCTATTAATACCAATTAGTATATCCAAGGACCCTTTAGGACTATTAGTACACCCTAGGTTTCTTTAGGATCCCTATTGTGACATAAAACTCTTTAAGAACCCTCAGGATCCTTAAGACCTAAAATAGGACCACTTAAGACCTACTAGAACCCCTTAAGACCTAATAAGAGTAGACTTAAGACCTAATAGGACTAATATAACCTATTAAAACCAATTAGTACATCCTAGGACCCTTAAGACCTAATAAGACAACTTACGTGACCTAATAGGACCTATTAATACCAATTAGTACATCCAAGGACCCTTTAGGACTATTAGTTGACCCTAGGTTCCTTTAGGATCCCTATTGTGACATAAAATTCTTTAATAACCCTTGGGATCCTTAAGACCTAGAATAGGACCACTTAAGACCTAATAGGACCCCTTAAGACCTAATAATACTAGACTTAAGACCTAATAGGAGTAATATGACCTACTCAAATCAATTAGTACATCCTAGGACCCTTAAGACCTAATAAGACCACTTACTTGACCTAATAGGACCTATTAATACCAATTAGTACATCCAAGGACCCTTTAGGACTATTAGTACACCCTAGGTTCCTTGAGGATCCCTATTGTGATATAAAACTCTTTAAGAACCCTCAGGATCCTTAAGACCTAGAATAGGACCACTTAAGACCTAATATGACCCCTTAAGACCTAATAAGACTAGACTTAAGACCTAATAGGACTAATATGACCTACTCAAACCAACTAGTACATCCTAGGAGCCTTAAGACCTAATAAGACAACTTACTTGACCTAATAAGACCTATTAATACCACTTAGTACATCCAAGGACCCTTTAGGACTATTAGTACAACCTAGGTTCCTTTAGGATCCCTATTGTGACATAAAAATCTTTAATAACCCTCATGATCCTTAAGACCTATAATAGGACCACTTAAGACCTAATAGGACCCGTTAAGACCTAATAAGACCACAATTAAGACCAAATAGGACTAATATGACCTACTCAAACCAATTAGTACATCCTAGGACCCTTAAGACCTAATAAGACTAGACTTAAGACCCAATAGGACTAATATTACCTACTCAAACCAATTAGTACATCTTGGGACCCTTAAGACCTAATAAGACCACTTACTTGACCTAATAGAACCTATTAATACCAATTAGTAAATCCAAGGACCCTTTAGGACTATTAGTACACCCTAGGTTCATTTAGAACCCCTATTATGACATAAAAATATTTAAGAACCAGTAGGATCCTTAAGATTGAGAATAGGACCACTTAAGACCTAATAGGACCCCTTAAGACCTAATAAGACTGGAATTAATAAGGTTAGTATTGTAAATTTAAGTATAATTTTATATATTCAGATATTTGTTTCCATTTTACACGCAGTTATAACATGTAATCAAGTACTTAATTGTTAACACTTAGCTTTCACATGTTATATCTAGATGACCACTCCGGATGTACCAACCCATGATGTGCTAGCTTAGGATGCACCTCACACTCCTAATCTGGTGACTATTTTTCAGACATCTCTAGTAGAGATGGATCAACTTAGAGAGTCCAGCTATAGATCTGAGCCAAGTGGCATATACAGAGATATTCATATCATTGTATTGAGGATTTTGGAGGATATGACTGCTAGATTGAGATCCCACTCTTCATTCACACCACATGTTGTTGACAGTATTTTTCAAAAGTTGAGAGCCAAGGTATCAGGTGACGTTTCCTTGGAGACGGTGCAAAGCCGTGTCCCCAAGGAAATCATGAAATGAGAAGTTTTCCCATTTTATGAGGGGAAGCCCAAGGTGAGGTAATATCAAGTTATGTGGTGTGATATTCCTTAGATTGCACGCATGATATACCCTCATTTTCTTGCAATGCATGGTTGTTATCCTAATAACGACTAGATTCCATTATAATTTGAACAACAATTGTACGCTAAGTTCCGTTTGGGACTCAAGGTCAACTATTTAGATCTTCCTAGATATTATGGTTAGGGGTGTGGTAGATTTGCAGACCATGATCAGTGTCGTAGGGTTGATCAAGTTGTACATACTGGTAGAGATCTGGTTGGGTAGAGGACTCTGGAAGTGACACCAGCGATGGCTGCTACTATAGATAGAGTGGTCATTGCCTCCGAAAGGGAGGTAGTGGACAGGATAGGAGAGATTGCTTCTACAACCACCTCCATCACATCAGATATAGTGGGAAGATATATTTTGAATAGACCAATTCACACCAAATCATCTTCTGAGGCTTCATCTAGTACTGCTACAGGGGTTAGTGATGAGGCATATAGAGCTGCAAGTTTGCCTCCACCTACAGAGATACGATCCCTTTCTAGAAATCATAGTCATTTGGATGTAATGCTTTACTTTTTGGAGGATCTTCTACATTCATATTCTTATATTGCAAACATGCAGAGGATCCCAGTACATTTAGTTAGAGATGTCATCAAACTTGAATGGGGTCCTATAGTTCCATCGACATAGGACACACCATCTAGTCAGGCACAACATAGTTCACAGCACTCTGCAGAGTGCTCTGCATCAGAAGATCAGTCTGCAGCTACAGAGCCAGGTATATGGGTTGGAGATGTACACATCATAGTTGACAACCTAGACACATTTGATGAACAATTGTATGGGTTGAGTCAGGTAGACATTGGCAGTGATTTTGGATCATTTATGGATTTATTATTTTATCCTAGTGGTTCATGCTCTACAACACTCCCCTCCCAGCTACACACACCCCCTACACTCTTCATTACAATAGACATTTAGGACTAGAGGTAGTGTGGGTGATGCTATTTTGGTTGATGATATGATGGTATAGCGTGGTGATGATCCTCTTGGTCCTGATACCCATGTATATAAAGTTTTCTTTTCTCCTTTCCAGGAGTTTTAGTGAACAATTAAATGTAGATGTGTGTATTGATGTTTGTTCAATGTATAATATTTTGCATGCACAGTTAGCAGAGCACATTACCTCTAGTGTGGGCTCAGAGCATCTTCATATGACACCTACTAGTGGTCATATAAGCTTTAAATATACATGTAGGTTTAAGCATGCATGTGTACACTTGTAACATGTATTTATATATTTCAAGTACTTTACATAATATATACTATGAACATGTATATATAACCACCTGTTGTACTAAATTTACAGGGGTCAATTGTTGCTTCACAGCCAAAGGATGCTTGTGATACTCAGGCAGAACACATTACCTCTAGTGTGGGCTCGGAGCATCTTCATAGGAGAGATTCAATAGATGTGACACCTACTAGTGGTCAGGTAAGTTTTAAATATATGTAATTTTAAACAGGGATTTATAATGTTTCAAGTATTTTACATTAATATTATTATATACATGCATTTATATTCACATGGATTAGTTGTTGCTTCGCAAATAGAGGATGGTCGTGGCAGTCAGTCAGAGGGTTGCTCTGTTCACATGCACCTGGATGAATCCCTAGTTTAGGAAATGTTGCACAGATCTTTGATTTGAGACTCATTATATATGTCATTATATTATATGTTTGATATTTTTCAGTTTATGATTCAAGACATATTTATATGCTATCCATACCTCTAGACATAGATAATTTATGATTTGAAATTATATAGATTTATAGATCTGGTTTCATTTTATTAGTTTATTTGATTAGATGGTTTCATTTGATTAGATGATTTGATTAGATGGTTTTATTTGATTAGATGTTATGATTTGATTAGATGGTTTCATTGGATTAGATGGTTTCATTTGATTAGATGATATGATTTGATTAGATGGTTTCATTTGATTAGATGATATGATTTGATTAGATGATTTCATTTGATTAGATGATTTGATTAGACAATAAGTATTCTAACTCATTCTAGACCTAACACATGTCATAAGTAATCTAGCTAATTTCATCATGTTTTAGTGTTCAAACTAATGGCGTAAGGGGATCTTTAACTAATTTAAGAAATCTATAAAAATCATTGAACAATCAAAGCATACATAAGTAATCTAAAAATGTCATTAGTAATCTAACAAATGTCTTAAGGGGAGGTCTTAAGGGGATCTAGAATTAATATTAAAAAAAAAACAAGTTAATACATGTAACTAATGGAAAATAAGTATTCTAACTCATTCTAGAACTAACACATGTCATAAGTAATCTAACTAATTTCATCAAGTTTTAGTGTTCAAAATAATTTCTTAAGGGGATCTTTAACTAATTTAAGAAATATATAAAATTCATTGAACAATCAAAGCATACATAAGTAGTCTAAAGAATGTCATTAGTAATCTAACAAATGTCTTAAGGGGAGGTCTTAAGGATATGTCTTAAGGGGATCTCTAACTAATTTAAGAAATATATAAAAATCATTGAACAATCAAAGCATACATATAAAAACATAAATGTATACAAGCATATATATAAAAGCATACATAAAATTTTATATATTAAAATCATTGAACTATCAAATAGGTCCATCATATATCAACAAACTATATTCCATCATATGTTTAAATATATCAACAAAGTATAGTCAATTTAATACATAGATATCAAGTAGGTCCTAACATATGAAATAGGTACACATATTATAATTTTTATACCAACCCAAGTGGTTCGGACCTTTCATGGAGAACACGTAATATTCTCTTGTGATCCTCACTATCTAGTCTCCATTTGTGATGTCCACGTTGAGATTTAACTATATGGAGAAAAATGGAGGTGGAAACTACTAGGTGACTATATTGAAACACCTTATTGTCTGGTTGGTAATCAAAAAATTGAATACCATGCTGAATTACTTTGATTTCTTTGAAATAGGTTCCCTCTAAAACAACTGAACCTACAGGTCACAAATTTTAACAATATAAATTTAAACAAACTAAATTTGAAATTTGTTAAAAGCTTAAAATTTTAAATTTACAAATTGAGTTCAATATATTGATGTAAAACATACAAACCTATGGGAACAACATTCCATCACTTTCTTCAGGTTCAAGTAAATTCATCCTCACTGCAGTACAATGCAGTAAATAATAACCAACTCCTTCTAAATTTCCACGCTCAACAATCACTGTAAAGACATCTCTTGCAATATGTGTGTGTGTGTGTGTGTGTGTGTGTGTGATCTTAAAATTTACTTAGTTCAATCTATAGATCTATCTATCTATCTAGATACATGCAGCTCAATGGACCATATAATGTGAAATATATACTTACCAATTTTGACCATTCCCGAGATATGATCCCAATCAATAGAAATCAAAGGAACATCATCAAAATTTTCATCTTCATCTCTATCAAATGTATCAGTAACAACTAGTGGCACTAGATTCCATGCACCTACATATCCACGGTCTTGATTGATGCATTCCTCATAATTGTTAGCAATGCAGTGACAACAAAAGCATGAGTAGTCCTTAGTGTTCAACGTCCAATTGCAATAATTCGTACTCATAACTAAATTCAAAGAACACATCTTTTCTATCCTTTTGCAACCATGCATAATTTTTCTATCCACACCTGAACAAATGCATATATAATATTACATTCTATAAATATAATTTGAACAAAGAATGTACATAAAAATTTCAACACTTCAATAATCTAAAAATGTGTGCATACCTTTTATCTCCAAAAATTTTCTATGTGGTACCACTTGAGTCATTCTTGATGATGTCTCATTCTCATTTGGTGTGAAATGTGTCTTGCACCATTCAATAACATCATGTTCATTTTTATATGAACTTCCTTATAATTCATTTGATACTTTCGTAGAGCACATTTGCTGCAAGCTCCAACACCATCATGTTCACCTTTTCCATGTCCACTCTCAAAGAAACTCCAGACATGTGGTATGTTTTCATTATGATGATATGTACATAGTGCATGAAATGGTTTGGATGATTTGAATTGTGTAGCACATCCATCTAACCAAACATAATGTTTATCAATTTTTATACCTCTTTCTTTCGAATTTGCAAAAAACATCTTGAAGCAGTGTTCTACATAATGAATGTCATGCTCTCTATCATCACTTATATAAAAATGATATTCATTCTTGATGACCCGTGCTTCAAATGTGCTCTGAATACCATCCAAATTTAATTATGCGTATAGATAACACACATGTACCATAATAGTAATTTTCTCTAAAAAATAGTACTCTGATTGAATTGCCTTTCGATGAACAAAGAAATAGTTTTCTGCGAAATCAACAACTAATACAATAGTTCCAAGTGGTAAATTGTCTCTCAGTGTTTGCAATTGTTGTGCTTGCCACTTTGCAAAAAAAGCATGATGAATGTAGGGTTGAATCAATTGTTTAAAATTTTCCATAAATACTACAACATTTATCTCCTCTTCAACATATTCTAACCTTTTGGATTCTTTCCCAAATTTTGTTTCATTCTTTACATATTTTTAACTCTTTCAATTTACCATCTTTGTTACATCAATGTTTTCATTTTTCAAAGGAAAAAGAGTCAAATCAACACATGTTTGACATATTCCTTTTATGCAATTTATTTGGCCATCTGCATCATCTCTTTTGTCACATAAAATGGATGAGATGAACTCACTTTGTCTACTAGGAAAATCATTTTCAAAACCATAAGTGTCTTCTACAAACTTTCAAAAAACCTGATAATGGAGATCAAATTCAATATAATAACGACAACAACAAGTTTCAAACACTTTGTTTGTCCTGATATAATATGGATTCAATCTTTCAAACAATGTTTTCCCAATCTTTATATTAGGATTTGAACTACAAAATGACACATACATTTCATGTTGTGTTGTGTCCAACCAATTTTTCGTATGAATTCATATTGATTAGCTGAAATTCTATGTCTGGTAACATCTCTACTATTTGATGGAGGATGCATATTATAATTCCAAAATAATGTGACCAAATTCTTGATTCCTCCATAAATCCTATTAGAATGAGGAGCTCTACACATGATTTCCCAATTTCCTTCCAAGGTGCTATCATCCAAAATCATTCTCCTATTAACATATCATGATATTGTTTTACTACTAAAACCAATCCGAGATGAAACTGCAGATATTTGTCTTTTTCAGAGCATAGTGTTACCTACAATAGATGTCAACATAAATTTTCTTGTAATGGTCTTATCTTTAGTTCAAGATCACTTCCCTACCTAGTTCAAACCTTTCCTAAGATTTTCAATCATATTAGTTTTCATGTCAACAAATTTTCTCTTCTTTGATGTTGCTTCTATACCTAATAATTTTAATGCCCCCTCCAAATTTTTGTTTATAATTACAACTGAAAGAAATTGGGATTGTTCAAGTGTTTCTAAATTGTCCAATTTAGACAATATTTCTCTTGCTATCATATTCATTAACCTCTTCTTAGCAAGAATTAAGGGTTGAACATTAGCAAGTGATCTCAAATTCTCTACATCCATTGTAAGTAAATGATCTATGTTTCTATAATTAATATTTCTCTTTACAGTTTGAGCTAAATTTATAAGTTCATCCATACCAAATGGAGCACGTGATCCTGAACCTTCTGCAACATAAATTCCTTGATATTTCGTAGGGAGTGATCCTGAAACTTCTTCAATGTGCAATTATTTGACTTGACTTGACCCTCCTACTTTAGCTTCTCCTTCACCTTCTTTAGTTTTATGATAATATGCCAATACAGCTTCATGATTTATTTGTTCGGTACCAGGTGACCTTTTTCTAGTAGATTTACTTTGTCTTCCCTTCTTTTTCCCCATTTCTTCTCTTCAAAAAATGTCTTCCAAAAGATCAGCAATAAAAATTTTTTCTTCAAAAAAATACTTTGCTAATATTTCTCCTCTCCAAAATTATTCCTTTGAAAAAAATAGAAATACCAATCCTTCTCCAATAAATGCTTTTGTAAAAATTGATCAGTAATAGAAAAAATGAATTAACTTATTGCAATTGAGTAAAAAGATGAAAAGAAAAATCTTTACTTTTATACCATTCTAAATTTGAAAAAAAAAACAAATTCAAAATGGTCGACCTAGTTCACGTGAAGTACCCTAGGTAAAATTCTGGCAAGGTGTTTCTCGTCAAACTTTTCACATAGGGTTCTTCGCGTGAAGACCCTTTAGGCGAAGAACCTTAGACCCCTTCACGCGAAGACCCCTAAAACAAAATTTTGCAATAAAAAAAAAGAAAACTCCAAAAAAATGGTCTTTCATGGCCTAAAACAAGGACCAAACCAGACGCTTTTCTGAAACACATGATGCCAAATGATGCTATTTGGAGGAAGCTTTCTAATGAATATCATTTTAATACATATTAAGTTCATTGTCACTTTCAAATATTACTTTATCTAAACATAGGTTGTTTGGTCATTCAACAACTTGTCTCTTCAAGGATTTAGGAAAAATAGTAAATTACAAATTTTTTTTATGAAAAATATGTAGTAAAAGAGTATTTGTGTTACCTTTCTAGAAAAAAATGAATTTTGATATATAAAGATCAAGTTAGAGAGATCCAAGTGACCTTATGTCTAAATTACAGTTACTATCACTTTAGAACCTAATAAGCTATGAAATATTGACCCAAAATAAATGAAATGAATTGCAACCTTTAGATATTGAAGTTACAGATATAATATCGAAAGAATTAAATCGCTATCATATTTAAAAAAAAAATTTATGCTAATCCAAGTGACAATCACTTCTTAAAAACAAAGTTTTTTCACACAAACCACTTTTCGAAGAAGAAGAAAAAATGAATTTAATTGAATTTTATTTATTTTTGAAATATATTTAGAAACTAGAAAGAAACTTCTAAATTACTGTAGTTTACATCATCTTCAAATTCCTAATAGTTTTGCGACAACAGGTGTTTAAAAGTTAAGTTTTTTCTTAGAATGTTGATCTTTGTGTCAAAGTTGGCCAAAAAGTGGGACACACTATTGTGGGACCACCCAAAACCTTTCGAAAATCCTCATGCCACTCCTCACATCCTAGATAATGTCTCCAATAGGTAGTATCTAGATCATCAATCTGTCTCCTCTAGTACTCTAACTTTCCCAACTTCTTCTAGATAAGAAAACCTCTATAGCCATAGATGAAGGGTTGACCCTTCTCTAGTGCTCTCTCTGCAACTGGTTAGATCACTGGAAGATGCTCCCATACCCAAATATGTAGCATTATGACACCTGCTGATAAAGCTATTGCATGCTCATAAACCACCTGATGCAGCTCATGATATAAATGTACTAGCATGCATGTACCCCAAGCAAAGCAATGGGGTCTTGCAAGCATATCCTCTAATAAGAAACCCCACCTAATGTGAAATCCATGTGCTCTCTGATCTGGCATGAGGAATCTTCCAATCAAGACAAATATAACTGCATGAAGTGGGGCATACTATCTCTGCATCATCCTATCCCAAGTCAATGTGTAGGCTCTAATCTGATCATCATCAAATGCTTGACGTACGACGACACAATCATCATACAAATAAAAGTGTACTAACTCTCCCATAATTGGGATACGCAAAATCTGGTATATATCCTCCAGTGTGATAGTCATCTCTTTGGTGGGTAGGTGAAAGGTATTATAGTCACTATATCACCTCTCTACAACTGTTGTCAATAGTCCCTGATTCAGTCGAATATGGGGCATGCTCAAAAAATATCCTAACCCACATCGTCTGAACATGCGTCGGTCCTCTCAAGATAAACCCACAATCAATGACAAGGGTTTATGATACACCACCCTCATATTTAGGTTATTTATCTGGACCTATTACAGTCAGAAACTCAACCATCAATTTTAGATCAATTATTTCAAGTCAATCATATCCTACTCTCTACTTGCTCATATGAGATTTATAGGATCTCGGTGAGCGCATCAAATTTTTCACCTCTATATTGTGAGGATGAAAAACTTCATTTTCTATCATATTGGGTTGACATCAATACACAATTGATCTATTCTTTATTATGCTACACTGACTGACATGATACTTGCATTCTCACATGCATCCATTGCTCAGATTTTGACAGCAAATAACAGTGACACATTTCAGGCCAAATCATTCTTATTACGCAAATCAAGGCATCATTATGCACCTCTAATCTATAAAGGGACACGATAGTTGACAATCGACGAACATCCAAAAAAAATCAATAACCAAATCAACCACTTGACAAGAGAAATAAAAAAATTGACAGCATCAGTTGGAAAGATCAATCACCAATCAGAGAATCCAACACATTAAAAATTAAAGTCATCAATGAAGAAAAAAAAATCAATCCCCACATAGGAAAATCGATTACAAAAAAAATAAAAATAAAAAATTCATTAAAAATTGCAAAAAAAGGAAAAATATATCAAAAATAAAAAATCATTTAAAAAAAATTTACAAATTAATTAAAAATCAAAAATCAAAATAAAAAAATCAAAAATTAATTAAAAAAAATAAAAAATTAAATTTATATAAAAAAAAAACCAAAATTCTCACCTCCTCCCACGCGCCCCCATCTCCCTCCCCACGTGTGCGAGCTTTGCTCACCACACTGCGCGCTCGCGCGACCGAGAGGCGCACTTGGTTCACCGAGCTACGAGCTCGCACGACCGAGCTACGAGCTTGGGTGACTGAGCCGCGAGTCGGCACACCTCGTAGCATTTTGTTTTGAATTTTTTTTTTTTTTTACAAAAAAAATTAAAACCTATTTTAAATTTCTAAAAACCCATAAAATCCATCATTTTTTCCCTTAAAAAACTTAAATTTTGAAATTTTCATCAACATGCAATTTTTTTTCAAACCCTAGTTTTTCAATGCGGCAAATCATGCAAGAAAATATAGATTTTTTTTTGCGACACATACCAGTGGGTCGTACTCCTGCAGTCTCTGATACCAGTAGACTCTCTCAAATCGGTGCTCTGCCACAGGAACCATGATTTTTTCACTTTACAATCACTTGGCACCAAGAGTCTCCAAAACAACAACTTGCACAATGAGCTCCTAAAATGCATTTTGCACCTTTTCAAAGCCATGTTTTTGCAACCAGGGGTATTTTGGTGGGATTTTTTTCTCACTGAGCATTTTTTTTCATCATCACACTTTGGGGCATTTTTCTAGGCTTCAAAGATCATCATTTTTTGGGATTCAAATCGACATGGCTTATTTTCATCAAATTTTTGCAATCATCATAAATCAATTTTTTTTTTCTCCAATGCTTGCAACATCATCTCAATATTCATCCTGAGGGGGCATACTGGCACCAAGGTACATAGTTTTGCGAATTGAGGCACTTTTTGAAATCGGGGACATCGGACGTCGAAATTCTTTTTTTACATCAGGGCATCAAAGTGGAACAATTTTTTGCAACATAGGTATTACATTATCATGAAAACAACATTAGGATCACATCAGCATCATATCAACATCATATTGACATCATCATATCAGGGATTCACATCAGAGCATCATCATCAGTATCAACATTAGATCAAACATGAGTATCAACATCATATCAGAGCATCATCATCAATATCAACATCAGATCGAACATTAGTATCAGACATCAAACATCAAACATCAAACATTAGGTATTCTTTGAACTAGTGTACTTCACACATTCATTCAAAGAGGGGCATTTGTAGACACCCTAAATTGGTCAGCCAAAATTAACATGGTCAACCAAGGTCAAAAGGGGTCAAATCAAGTCAACATCATGGATTAAATAACTAAGCCATTAATTAATTAAATTTAAGCCAAAAGGGGATTAATTAAACTATATAATTGATTAAATTAGTTAATAATATAGTTCAAATTAAATAAATCAAATGCAACCCATTAAAACCCCTTACATGCATAATTTAATTAATTGATTGATTTAATTAAATCATAATTACTTTCAACAAAGGGGACAAAGAATCAAAGAGCCAATGAGGAGAAGGAATGAAGAGAACATGGATCACTCCAAGGCTTTTCTATCTTAGCCACTCATTTAGGCTTTGCTATCCTCACCACTCCTTTTTTCATCTTGTCCCCCTATTTGAAACCCATCACTCAACCTTGACCTTTACTCTACCTTGACCTTGGTTAATCAAACTCACCCCCCCACCCTTGCGAATTCCTATAAATAGGAGGATTTTCTTTGTGTAAACTTACCAATTCACATTTAGAGTAAGAATTCACATTCAAATTGCATCTTGAATTGGACATTTAGCATTGAAGCATTCTTGAATAGTCTTGTTATAATGGAAAAATCATTCATGTTTACATAGAATTTGAGCAAAGAATAGGGAATTTCATCTTAATTTGCATCTTAGATCCATATTTTCATCATCATTAGCACAATTCTCATTCTAGGGGTTGTCACTTTAGGATATTTTGCAGTTGAGAGTATTTGTTTAGTCCTTCTAGATAGAGATCCATGAGATGCTCTTAATTTTCTTTCACTTTCAAAGTTGATTAACCTAGTTAGATCTTTCAAAGTTTGACTGAAAAGTATGTTAAACTAATGTTTCATGCAGGTTTGTGAATTGCAGGTTTATGAAGTACACAAATATCTATTATATATCATTTCTTCAGAGAGAAGGTGTTGGAAAATGAGGTTTAGACATGAATATGTACCTTCAAAGGAGCAGATTTCATATATCTTTACAAAACCATTGTGCAAGGATACTTTTGAGTATCTCAGGAAGACTTCCCCTTCCTAGTATTCAGTAAATGCACCGATGTGTTCATTGGTCCTGTACATTTCATATTTATTCATTTTTTGGATCAATGTTTGGAAGCTTCCGCTTAGGGGGATAGAATTGATTTAGTAAGGGGTAGTTTTGGCCTTTTGTCATTATTGTTAAAGGGGGAGAAGAACATAGGAGTTTGATGCTGATATCTTTTGACAATGAGTTGTTTTTATCTTTTCTATTGATGAATGTTTCCATCAATGACGAAGGGGGAGATTGTTAGAATGTGATGCTAATGATATCATTGTTTTTTTAATTAATGGTTGTCATTTATGTCAACATTTCCTATTCTTTGAGGTGGATTGGATGTTTTGGTGATCTGACAGACTATGCTCCAAATGATGTGCCATAAAGATTTATCTTTAGCTATGTCGATGTTTGGATCTAGTCCTATCCGGAAAGTGGTCGCTATGTATTTGGTTCAAGTATTTACATTGTAACATATAGATCCTATATGTTGGATTCAAAGATCTCGGTGATGGTGTAGCATGCTTTTTTGAGTGAGGCATGTTATATTGAGTGAGGTGGTCCATGTTTCATTACTTACCATTGCGGGAATGCTTCAGTGTGACCTATTCCAAATTAAATTAGACCGACCTAGATTTTGGCATGACATGGTATAAGAGAGTGATAATTCTATTTATTATTACATGCTTGTATGAGAGTAATATGTGAAGTGAATGCATATGTGACAAGGGAATATCTATGTATTGATGTATATACAAGTTGGTGCAACTAGTAGATGACTATTACATAATTTTGTGTTGCTAATTATTGGTGATAGTGATTTCAATGGTGGATTCATTTTCATTTCTTATATTCTAGTAGTGAGCCTATTTGTACTGGCAGTGAGCCTTTCTAATTTATGGGTAGTTATACCAATCGATAGTGAGACTTACTTGTAGTGAGAAAATTGGTAGTGAACCCTTGTAAAAATAACCTTAACCAGTGTCACCTTAACTGGTGTTCTTTTCATGGGAATTAGCTTCTCTGTGGTTTTTCCCATCTTGGGTTTCCACGTAAATTCTGGTGTTCATTATGTTGATGTTTTGTACTTTCATGTTCATATCTATTTTAAGTTGTTTATTGCTTTAAGTATTCACCAGATTAACAAAGGTTAAGGAAATTTTTTTAAAATAATTGATTCACCCCCTCCCCCCCTCTCAGTTATTAAACTTGTTCAATAACAACAACCTATCATTCAATTATTTTTGTTGTTAAAAGAAAATTTATACAACACCTATGATAAATAATTATATACATTGGTCCAAGCCATTAAGTATTTGAGACATCATCTATTGGGAAAATAGAAAACTATTCATACTAATCCCATGCCTCTCCAATTTCTTCAATCTCCAAAGAAAATTGAACAAGTTAGGCATATGAAATGGGCTCCATATTTACAATAATTTCTTGGTTATCAAGTATAAGAAGGGGACCACCAATATTGCAGATTGTTTGAGTCACCCTCCTAAAACACATACTTTAACTATTGTGACCATTTCTCATTTGAAAATTTACACATGGTCTTATTAGTATTCTAAAGATCTTGGTTTTGGCACCACATACACATTTCTTTCAAATTCTCCAACTTCAAATTTAATACCTTTTCAATTTTCCATATTAAGGAAGGGTTACTCTACAAGCTGGATAAAATTTGTGCCTCGTGAGATTATCATACTCCACTTGTCAAGGAGGAACATTCTTCTCTTTATGGTATTCATTTTGGAAAACAAAAAATACTTCATCATTTGCAATGATTATTCTATTGGCCTCATATGCATTGAGATATTCTCTTTTTTCTCAAGAGTGTGCACTTTGTTGCCATTCCAAACTAGCCAAAAAAAAGTTGGGTTTGATTATTCCTTTGGCTATTCCTTCTTATCCATGGGAGAAAATTTCTATGGATTTGGTTAGTGGTTTTTCATTAACTATTTGCTACCATGATTTTATTTTTATGGTTGTTAATTGAATCAACAATATGCTTAAGTTTGTCTCATGTCGCAAGATGAGTTTTGTACATGCCTTATCCCAACTCTTCTTTGACTCTATTTGGAGATATTTCAGTTTACCTATAAGCATTTTTTTAAATCTTGACCCCTGTTTTGTGTGCCATTTTTGGTGATCATTGTGGAATATTTTGGGAGTTTCTCTTAACTTCTCGATTCCTTTTCATCCTCAATCAAATTTTTAGACTAAAGTTGTAAATCAAACTCTTATAAAAAGTTTAAGGATTTATCACCACTTTTCTCATGCCAAGTTGGATTTGATCCTAACCCACATAGACCATATAGGTAAGTGCACCAAGATGGTGTGCTAAAAATTCACCACCCACCAAAAAAACCCTCAAAACACCATTAACGCAATCGAGTTTCTTTTTATTCAAATAACTCGATCAGGTTATGAATCAAGAAATTTCCAAGACTAAATTAATAAAACCCATAAAATTTTTTATTTAAACTAAACCTGGTCATGTTTTTAATATATAAAAGTGTTTTACCAGTGGCCGACTGGATCATTTTAACCCACAACTGTGCAGTGAAAGATACACTGAGGAAAAAAATAATAAGAACTCAATAGTGTTTTGTGAAATATAGAATTTTTTTACCATTTACAAAAAATTTCCACCATTCCATGTCATTGCACAGTTTAGTATACTTGAAATAATGTATTTTTTGTTTTTGTTTAAAATTTAATTGTAATACCAAATTTTTGATTCATTTTCTTTTTTTTTTGTAATAAATTCATGGTAGATTCTCAAAATAATACCGCCCAAAAAAAACACACAACAACAACAATAAGATCCTGAAGATAGAAACCCTCCATCTCCTCCAATAGACCCTGTACAAACCACACAGGAGGATTTATTAAATCAACTATCGCAAAATACAACCCAAATTTATCAATTAGTGAGTAGGTTGAGGACCTATGAGCATGAGCATCATTCATCCCTTTCCAAATCCTTAGAATCAATGACCAATAGTTCCAAGGAAGTCTTTAGACAAGTTACAAAATGAGGTACATATAGGGATAGATGTCGTGCATTCTATTCTACTAGATTTTCATATGATGGGGTGAAAATAAAATTGATAAGTAAATTAGATATATGTTCTCTTTTCATCAACCCTAAAACAAATGAGGCTTTACCCCTAGATTGAAAGATATTTCCAATACATTGGTGTAATCGCATTGGGCTTGTAACCCAATTTTGAAATTGGTCAATTTTAAATTTTCAAAATTGCCTCATTTATAATGAACCAATCAGTAAATTAAATGTCCATTAATAAATTTGAAGTCCCCTTGTTGTTTTGGGTTATCATGTATTCTTGGAAGGCTTGAAACTAGAAAATCCTTGATTGATTTCAAATCTTCCAATTTTATGTGTCTCTTTGACTTAACAACCAAAACACCATCGGGCATCTTTCCGATCCTAGAACCAGTTCAAGAGTTCTCAATTTCACTAACTCCTTGATAGTGTACATACTCAGGAAATATTTCCATATACCAGTAAAGACCCGACATGGTTCAAGAGTTACTATTTTTCCTGATGACCTGACATTGTTCCAAATTCCTCCAAAGTCACGACTAAAAGCTACACAGATCACCTTTTCATGTAAAATATTTCTGAATATCACAAAGTACAACTCCTTAAATGTTGAAATGTAACAGAGTGAATTTATGGAGGTGGTAGAAATTTTTTCTAAATGAGAATTATTAACATCTGTCACCAAAATTAAATGATCTTAAACTTGTTTACATTCAAAGGTGGTGGTATTTTTTAGTTCATTTTTCTCTGCAGTAACGGTTAGAGAGTTCTTCTCAAAATGGGACTGCCTGCAACTAATGAAGAATGGGATGGAGAAACTTTCCCCATGGTGCAGCCAGATTTAAATTGGCTACAGTCAAACCAACATGACATTATTTCTTAATTATGTTCGGTGGCATGAAAAGAAATTACTAGTTATGCAAAAAATCATAGAGTAATATTTATCTTGGAGGAAGAGGAAGAATGCCACAAGCTTTGTCAACTTTTCATATAAATACGGTTGGAAGCTGATAGAGATCCCACTCTTTAGAGTTTTTAAAATCTTCTTGTTTTACTATGTATGGAATCTTGGTAATTGGTAATTTTTGGGTTGATGAAACTATTTCTATTTTAAATCTTTTCTTGATACCTGCTCATTTACAAGACCGTTACTTTTGTGATGGAGATGTCCTTTTTATATATAGGCCTTAGGAGGTAGAAAGGGGGGAATTTTTTGTTTAGAAAAAAAAGGATTGTAAGAAAGGAGGTTTTGGGGGGAAGTCAATCATTTTTGGGTAGTGAAATAAATCAAACTATGTGTCATGAATTTCTTTGAAAGTATCATTGAATAGAAAAATGTGTTCAAAGCTTTGTATTTTCCATATTTTTCCTTACTCTTGGAATTGGCTTCTGTTGTTGTTTTTGGCATTCATGTTTTTTCACTAATGTCAACATATGTTTCTATGAAGGTGTAACAAACAAGTTATTGATAAGTAGGAGATATTTTTCCACAGCAAGTCAAATTGTGATATTGCTATCAGGATTCAACTGTGTAGTTTTTGAGTCAAACTCATTGACCCATAATTCATGAGTAGTGGTTCACATGAACCCATCTCTCATGAGAATGAATGGAACACTTAGCATGATCCAATGAGTGCTAAGTGTTCCATTCATTCTCATGAGAGATGGGTTCATGTGAACCACTACTCATGAATTATGGGTCAATGAGTTTGACTCAAAAACTACATAGTTGAATCCTGATAGCAATATCACAAAACAAGTTATTACTGTTCCTTGGTGACTGATAGAAGTGTACGGGTACTGTACAATTTTTTTAGAATGAGCGATGATGGTTATGTGTACATGGGTGTGTTGTGATCTTATGTCTAAGGTCACATGGATTACTATTGCAGATGGAGTGAGTTACAAATGTTTTAGTGAAAACTTGGTATTGGACCATGATAGTTATCTTTGATAGATTTAGTCGCTCTATTTTGAGGATAACTTACGTGCGATAAGGATTCATGATATGAAATCTTGGGGAATGTCAGGAGACATGTTGAGGAATTTCCATTATTATTTTTGGGTTGTAGGACTCTTGGTGATGTCAGATGTGGCGTATGTCTTTAAGGAGACCTATTTGGGCCCAACTTTAGAGATGTAGCATGTATTATGGAGTGTGATCATGGATTGCGGATCTTGGATTATATTTGATGAATTTTAATGTATGTTTACTTGTTATAGGTACCGTGAGTATCTTAGCAAGGGGTTAAGTAATTATTTGTGCATTGGGGAAGTCTTAATTGGCCAACCTATTTGCTTATTGTAAATCTATATAAAAGAAAGTTGTTTTATTTTATGGTAGAGTAGAGGTAACAACAAAGTGTGGATGTTGCGAGCTTGTTTATGTGAAATATACTGGATGTAGAGTAGAGGATGTGATTAAGAGACTTCATTAAAACTGATCAAGCAAAGACAGGTGCTATCAGACAATTCAATGGATTGTATATTTCTTATATAAACTGGTATTTTGGACAGTAAGTCCTGAGGGTGGATTTAACCTTCTTTAGGCAGTGTGCCTGGGAAGTGATCCTACTATTACTCTTGACTCCTAGCAGGGTTTGTCCTTTAACAAGGACTATGTATTGTAATGCTTTAATAAGCTCCTAACAGAGCTAAATCTTTTAGTAGGGATACTATACTCTCAGTACACTATTTGTGGGTTCTAATTCCCACTGGGGACCTTTAATATGGTTTCCTCAAAAACAAAGGATTGTGCTATGGTGTTTCATTTACTGTGTTATCATTTGGATTAAATTTTTGGCTTATAATGTTTAATGTTTAATAATTTGTCTCACAACTGATTCACCCCCCTCTCAGTTGTGTTGGTGGACTATTATTCCTAAAAAATGGTATCAGAGCTTCTAGTCCTTAGAGAGAAAGATAAACATCTTGAGGTGATCCTGAGGATTACATTCTATAGGAAGGATAGTCCAAAGTTTGATCCTAAAAACTTTGACAGTTGGAAGAAAAAGATGAGAACACATTTACTATGTTTGGGAATTGACTACTGGATGATTACAAAGAAGGATGTGCATATGAAGGTTGGGGATGAACTAGAAAAAGCTACAGATGATGAAAAGAAGGTATTTTCATATAAAATGGTTGCAAGAGAAGAACTTATTAGTGTGCTCTTTGAAGGTGAATTCATAGAAGTTAAAGATTTAGATTTTGCACATGACATTTGGACAAGATTAGAAGAAATATATGAAGGAGACAAGGATGAAAAATCTGAAAATGAAAGATGATGAGAATATTAGAGCATATGTAAAAAGAGTTACTAAGGTTGTTATTGGCATCATAAACTCTGGAGGCACATACAGTGAGGAAGAAGTAATTACAAAAATTCTTAGATCTTTGACACATGTTTACAAGACTAAAGTGAAATCTATAGAAGAGATCATACCTTTGACGATGAACTTCAATAGAGAGATGTTGATTGAAAAATTAACTACCTTTGAGGCCACAAAACTGGGAGATTCATTACCTAAAGTTGAGACATCCTTTAAGGCAAATGCACATAAAAATAAAAATACTTTACCAGGGACTGCGAGCACCGAAAAAAGTGACTTGAGAGAATAACTTGGTGAATATGTTGATGAATGAGAACAAATACAAGAAGAAGAAAGAAAGGTGGATGAAATTGTGTCCTTGATCACTAAAAGAGAAAATAGAGGTAAGGGTAAGTTTGAAGGAAAGTTACCTCTGAAATGTTTATCATGCAATAAGATAGGTCATTTTGCATCTAGATTTCCTACAAGGGTTCCCAAACATAAATCTAAGTTTTATAAACCTAAGTATTACAAGGACAAGGAATGTTACTATGCTAGTGAAGGTGTTTCTGATGATGATATTGATTATGATGAGATCAGATTTATGGCTATCAAGGATGATGAACCTATTCATGAAGAGAAATCCCTAGTGTCACATGTTGAAAAGATGTATGAATGGTTCGTAGATAGTGGTTGTTCACACCATATGACTGGAGATAGAAATAAATTTGCTAAGCTAACCAAGTATGATGGTGGTTTTGTGATAATACTCCTAAGCTTATCATTGGAGTTTGATCTATTTCTTTGGATGGAAAGACTAATACTAACGATGTGTTACTTGTTGATGGACTTAAGCATAATTTGTTAAGTGTTGGACAGCTAGTGGACAAAGGTTATCAACTAAAATTCATTCATGGGAAATGCTCTATCATAAGTAAGTCAAGAAAATTGATTGCATCTGGTACTAAGTCGAGAGGTATTGTATTTGAATTGAATACATCTAAGGGTTCTTGTTTTGTTGTGAAGGTTGATGAAAGTTGGTTATGGCATAGAAGATTTTTTCATGTGAATTTTGATAATATTATGAAGGAAAGTATGACTAATGGTGTTAGAGATCTACCGAAGATTGTGAAACTATCTAACACCATGTGTAGAGAATGTGTAATGGGGAAATAAATTAGAAGCAATTTCAAAAGAAAATATTACTCAGTGAAAGGGAAGTTGGATCTAGTGCATATAAATCTGTGTGGTCCTACAAGAATGAGGTCATACTATGGTGAAAGGTATTTTATAATTTTTTTGATGACTTTTCTGATAACATTAAGTTTTTCCATTAGTATACTTAAGTGAAAAACATGATTAAGGTCATCGATATAGACATAACTGATGGACAACATACAACATAACCGACAAGATAACAATGCTTGACAAGAAAATGCTAAGTACAAAATTGCCCGATGAACACTGACAAGTGTTGAGCTGACGAGAAAGCATAAAGGACATCACTGATGGTATAGTTTTTTTAACATTGCTGACAGAGAAGAAAAGGAAAGGAACCCGATGAACAGTTCAAAATAGGGACATCAATAGAGAAAAAGATAGATAGAGAAAAGAATGAAAGAAAACTGATAGACTAACAAAGCAACCCGACCATCAGAACTGACAGTTAGTTACAGAACCCGCAAAAAGTGGATCTGACTTTCCACGTGAGATAAAACACTGTAACTCTATTTATAGGATTTTAATTTGTTTTAAAACATTACTTGAGGGTCAAGAAAGCATATTGTAAATGTTTTAAAGAATCCTAACGGATCTAAAATATAACTAACTAAAGGTCAAGGTCAAGTTGTAAACTTTGGATCTAGAGTTAATCTAAAAAGTGTGAATCAAGAATGGACCTAGAAAATAGTATATATAGATGTTCAATCATTTGTAATAGGTAATGAGTTGATAAATGATTGTATCCATGGAGAGAATCTAAGCAAGAAGAAGCAAATTCATGCAAATTTTAGAAATATATCATATCAGTTTTCAAGAACACAAACAAGGCTAACGACGAGCAGAGACAAGGTATTATTCAATCACTCAAGGTGATTACATATACATTGTAAGATTTACAGGATCTGTTATCAGAAATTAGAGATTGCATATATTAGCAGATCAACATTTATATTGTAGTTGCATTCTAACAAGTGCATCACATCAGAAATCCTTTTGTAGAAGGTGGACTTAACAGTTCTTGATAAATCTCTTAACAAAGTACACACCTAACAGTGTTGCTAAAGCTTCAAACAAAGTAGAACCTAACAAGTCTCCACTCTAATACTCCTAACAAGGTAGATCATCAGAAGTGATCAAATTGTAAGCCTTAACCAGCTCCCTTCTTATCTGCAGATAGTGAAGTTTTGTGGGTGACATCCCCACCGTAGTTTTTACTTCCTAACAGGAGTTTTCTGTGATATCATATCATGTGTTATGTGTTATTTACTTTCATGTATGTTTCTTGAATGTTTACACATGTAAAGAACTTATATTATGATTTCACATACATAAAGAAAGAGATAGGTGAATATACAAATCTGATGACACAAAGGTTAATGGATCAATCACATAAAAAAATTTAGAGGTACTGAGTCACCCCTCCCCTCTCAGTACATCATTCCAGTAATTCTAACAATTGGTATCAGAGCTAAGTCTCTTTCTTGAAAAGCTTAAAGACTAAGAGAAAAGATCAATAGAATGGATAAGTATAGACTAGACAAGACTATTGAGAATGAGCAGTTACAAATTCAGATTTACTATGAGCAGTACAAAGAGGTGAGAGTAAGCATGAGAAAGTTGCTTGATGAAAGAAAGATTATGGAAACTAGGATTAATGAGAAAGATTATCAAGAAGAGGAGATCCTAGATTACTTCAACTTAGCTGAATCCACAACAAGAAAAGCATCAGACACATCAGTAGAAGAGATCACAAGTCTACAAGAAGTCAATCTACATTTGACAGAGCAAATCAAAATGCTGCAAATCAGTCAAGAGACTCAGATGGTAAAAATGATTGATGTCATGAATGATTCAAGAAAACCTGAATCAGAGAGGACATTGGCTATTGATGATAGGAGGAAAATCACAGAGAAGCTACAAGAAAAAGAATCAGATATTTAAATACTTACTGATCATCACCATGAGATTACTAATCAAATTATTCTTATGAGTCAAGAGGCAAACAAATTAAATACTAAACTCATTGAAAGAATACAGATCATCGGTGAGCTAAGAGAAGAGAATGAGAAGATAAAGCATGAAGTCAAAATTTAGAATTAGCACAATGAATTAATCAAGAAATCTGAAGATAGAAACAAAAGAATGGATGATTTCCTTGATGGACAAAGAAGAGTAAACAACTACACAGGAATAGGGTACACTGAAAATGGAGAATAATCTAATCAAACAGATCAAAGGAATGTTTATGCAACTCCAAGAACCAAGAATTTGTCATGTAATCACCGTGGAAAAATAGGCCACACCTCAAACATTTACAGAAACAAAATGAAAGGTATTCCTCAATCACAACCTACTTTCATTGGTAATTATTATAAATGTCACAAGAAAGGACACAAGGCATTTGAATGCAGATCCAAGGTGACAAATCCAAATAAGGAAACCTACACAGACAAGTACCATCCTACCTGCAAAATGAATGGACATACACATCAGGAGTGCTGGAAAATGAACAAGAAGGCATGGACACCAAAAGAACCTGATAATGGCTATAAACTGAAAAAAATTGGTAACTCATATGTTTGGGACTGTAACACATGGGTGAACTGCACAACATGTGGAAGGTATGGTCATATTTCTGCCAACTGTATGAGAAAATGGACTAGAAGACCAAGAGGATGGACCAATCCAGGTACGACATGTTTAAATTGTCATAAGGTTGGATATGTGATAAAAGATTGCAAAGAATGACTAACAGACACAAGCACTTATCCCAATGGAAACACCATTGATGACATTAAGAAGATGAGAAACAAGATGTGGAGAAAGATACAAACACTGAAGGTGCTGGAACAAGAAATGCGAATGATGACACCCCATCCAATGGATCTGGTGGCATCACTATTCCCAACTAAGCTACACAAGTAAGTATGGAACTGCATTATGATAAGTTATATTATGCATCAGTTCCATTACACATTGATCATATTGACAAAATTAGCATTATTGAAGATGCACTATATTGTTACTTGTAATATTATTGAAAAACAATTCCATCAGTTAATGGGTACAAATAAGCATCGGTGAGCACACACAGTAAAGTTGACATTACTTACTGAAATGTATTGGGCATTACACAAAAGCCAAGTCGCTAACTGTATCTGACAAACATCGGTGATCTTTGAGCCGACAGAAGTTGTCATCACCATCTTACCAAAAATCATTGGTGAAAACATCGAAGCTGCTAGCTACTCTGAAACTTTGTGCCTACACTGACAATGTTATCTATGCCTCAATCGACAACCTCAGTCTTTGTATACCAATGAGTTGCTGGGAATTAATGAAAACTTAGGGCACAAAAGTTATAAAAACATGATGGAAGAAATCATTTTGCACCCACAATTTTCAAGCAGGAAAGCAGAGCTAAGCAAAGTGATTGAAGAGCAGATTGAAGTGCGACCTCAACAAGATTCAAACACAACTCAACAGATTCACAAGTGATCATAGAGATTCAGTAAGTACCTGCAATCACCGACCATACTATTTATTTATGAAAATCCCTAAATTTCAAATACTATGGCATCTACTTCAAGAACAAAAAAATTGAAAGAGGATACGAAGAAAATGATTAATCTTATCAGCAATAGTACTTGTGTTGAACCTAAATACAAGTTACACCCAGAAATTGCATCGCAACCCGATGATTCTAGAGCATTCTCTAGAATCCCACCTAGGGTTATGATGGTAGAGGATGTAAGGTCCTATATACATTGCAAGATCTTGGAATTGGGAGATCTAGACCTAGACAATTCCTATAAGGCACTATGTGATGAAACTGGAAACCTAAAAGAAGAGCACAAACATCTGGAAGTGAAAGGTCTAACAAATGCACTACACTTTCCTAGGGTTTTTAAGAAAGAATGGATATGGATAGTTCTTAGCAGAATGCATAACCAGACATTGTGGCTTAATGAGCCTAAATGAATAACAAAAGATGTTATTCATGTGGTTACTGGATATCCCACAACCGACAAGACAAAAGGTCACAAGCACCCATCCTTGAAGGAGGTAGAAAAGTTGACAGGTGCAAAATCAAACAAAAGAGGTCTCAAGGTTAACACCATCACCGAAGAGGAACTTAAGTTTGGTGCATGTGTGATAGGTTATAAAATATTTCAGGCCAGAAAAATGAATAGCATAAAAAGCATTGCTATGAGCACAACCTACAAGATCATCAAAGAACGAAAGAAGATGGATCTTGCAAAAATATTGTTAACTCAACTTGAGGAGAACATGAACACCATAAGGTCTTCAAGGACAAACACTTGTAAGTTTGGTTCTCTAATTATGTGCATATTATTTTACTTTGAAGAATACTTTCCTTCCATAGGCAAAGTAGTATGGGACACAAGCAAACCAGTCACCATACATATATGTGAGCACAAAGAATCATTAGGTACAGATTTTGATGACCTAATGAATTAGTATTTCAAAGAATTTAAGGAAAGATGCAAGCTAGGACAAGGATACCTGAGAGTTTGATAGAAGAACACAAGGAAGACATGTTTTATGGTAGATACAGATTTTACCTATATCAAACTAGTAGTACCTAGAAAATCTTGGTTGTCACCATTAGATTATGAGATCAAAACAGGAAAAGCTACTAAGTGCATCTAGGCACTATTGAATGAACCAGTGGACAAAAAGCAACCAAGATTTGGCACTTATGAAGAGGCCAAACCAAAAATCAAATCAGATCTTGTTACTAACAAAATTGTAAACAAGAAGAACAAAATGGTAAAGGACTTAACCAAGAAATTTGTAGTTACAGAAGAAGGTGAAGAGGAAACATAAAGAAAAGAGGAAGAAACTGAGGGCCAGTCACCCATTGGTGGAAATACAAAAAAGAGTGATACAGAGGCTACTCAGTCAGATTCACCGCCTCCTCCACCCAAGAAATCAAGAACAACTGTTGCTTCAAGGACAATAAGAAAAATTGCAAAGGAAGCAACTCCTTCACCGTTAAAGAAAGGAAAAGTGAGAACCTATAAGAGGAAACCTGTCTCACCAAAAGAAAAATAGACCAAAAGGAGGAAGTTAAGCAGAACTAGAGATCTAGAAGACTTAGCTATGGATGAAGCTAACATAGAATTGAAAAAAGGGAAAGAACCCTTGATTCCAAAGACCATTGATGAAAAATGTAAGAACATTTCATAATCACCATCAATTTCTGATCCCAACATTAGGAAATGGTTGAAATTTGATCCAATGGATCAAAACAAAATTGAAGAAGCTATAATAGCTAAAATTTGGAAACACCATTATGTTCCACTTCAATTCTCAAAATATAATGTACCCAAGGAACTAACAGAGAGATTGTCTGCAAGATGGAAATTTGCACTTCACCAAGAAAAATAGATAAGAGAAAGAGTACGTGTTACTCTAATGCCTTTTGATTCAAAGAAGGAATAGATAAGTGAAATGATGAAAAGGTATGAAAAGGAGTTCTCACCAAAAATAAGAGCATTCAAATTTTTCATAGGGAAGCTAATTGAGCTATATCAGGAAAGCATTAAGAAGTGGAGAAAAATACTCAAAATGCCCACTAAGGAAGCTAGCCTAGAGAAAGAACACATCATCATCAAAGATGTACATGATGAGTCATCAGTGGAATTGGGAAAAGAAGAGAGTGATATAGTAGGCCCCAAACATACTGAAGTTATAGATGAGGTATGGCCCGACACTACTCTTGACAAAACTCAGAGTGATGAAAGCCAAATTCCACCAAGTCTAATTCATATTGACTTGAATGATGAAGCAAAAGTTACAAAAGAAGAATTGACAATACAAGGTAGCTTAAATTAGGATGTCAATGATGAAACATGGTTAGATAATGTCATTAATGACATTACAGGAAAAGACCCTACAGAAAAGGTGCAAAAAGATGAATATGTCATTGTTGCACAAGGTGATACCGATGGATGGGACACACTTAATCCCAATACAGAGGTAAATACACTGACAAACATGAAAATATTGATAGAAGATATTGATATTGATTCATGTCAGGAGAAATCATCTAAGAAAGATGATGATATACCAAAGGACACAGGTAAAGATGAAAATAAGGATGCATCAGACACACAGAAGGATACAGACATAGAGAAGAAAGATGCAATCGACACTCAGCAAGAGTTGTCTATTGAAAAGGACAAAGGAGAAGATATTAACAAAGATGATACATTGAGAAAGGATGAAGAGAAAGAAAAAGGTGAAGAAGTTAAGCAAGATGATAGCATGAAGCAAAAGGAAGAAAAATCTGTTGATGCACCCAAGGCCAATGAAGAGACATCTTCACACAACCAGCAGGTGAACTCTGAACAGGAGAAAAAAGAAGCTTCATCTTCTCAACCTTCACCTACCAAATCAATCCCATCTCAAGATCTACAGATGGTAGTTCACCAATCTGTCTCTCAACCAAAGAAGGAGAAGAAAGTAATGAAGAAATATATCTTGGTAGTAAACACTTGATGAGGTAATTGAAATACCCAAGTGGGATGTATCTACTTTGGATACTGAAACACTTCAAAAGTTTTGAGTGATATGCCAAAGAAAAGCTATACATGAGAAAATGAAAAAGGAACATAGGGAAGCCCAAGCACTTGATAAAGCTAGGGATATACTACATCAACTTGTTCCTGATACAAAATTTGAAGATGGCATATCAGTCATGGAGAAAATTGTAGTTCTTACCGACGCCATCTTTACTCAAAGTGTAGATGTAGAGCAGGCAATGGAAGAACGGACAGAGAAGAAGTATCAACACAAAATCATTGAGAAGATCAACCAAGAAGTGGCAGAGAAAAAGGTAAAGATCTCTGAATTAGCAAGTCAATTAGAACCTATGATTTCAGAAGCTATTACCTTAGTTCAAAAATTGTGCACACTTGAAAATTTCACAAAAGAGAATAGTGAAAAGCTATCCCAACTGGATTTAGATCTGACAGCAAGTGCACAAAGTTTAACCTCTGATGCTAATACAATAAAGTTGCATCATGAAAAGATCACATAGGTAAACAGGTTAAGACAAGAGATATGGGATCAGAGACACCGTTTATAAATGAGGTTACCAAGCTGCAAGCTCACATATTGCCAAACCTTACCACTCTACAACAACACATTACAGTTGCAAGAAATCTGATAGCAACCCCAAAGGTGTTTGTGGTAGACAACATCTACAATATGCATGTGAGGATATCACTCAAGCACATGGCTCTAGAGAATTTAAAGGAGAAATGGGAGAATATGATGGAGGAAATAAAAGCCTCACACTCACACATTTTTGACAAGTTGTAAGTACCTTTACCTTTATTATCAAAAAAGGAGGAATGAATAGTACATATGTATAATATACTACAGTAGCAGAAAGAGAATGTATGTTGTATGTAAAAATAGATATGTACATAAACTTACACTTACCGAAATATGCATAGAGGGAGTCATTTCATGACTAAAAGAAAAATGACTAAGGAAGAAGTATACACGGGTGTACATACTAATACATTAAGTATGTTGCACATATCATTTTTTGATACTAATGTCAAAGGGGGAGATTTATGACATTAAGTTTTTCCATTAGTATACTTAAGTGAAAAACATGATTAAGGTCATTGGTATAGGCATAATCGATGGACAAAATACAACATAACCAATGAGATAAAAATGCTTGACAATAAAATGCTAAGTACAGACTTTCCCAATGAACACTGACAAGTGTTGAACCAACGACAAAGCATAAAGGACATCACTGATGGTACAATTTTGTGAACATCGCTGATAGAGCAGAAAAGAAAAGGAACCTGATGAACAGTTCAAAATAGGGACATCGACGGAGAAAAAGACTGACAGAGCAAAAAATGAAAGAAAACTGACAGACTGACAAAGCAGCCCAACCATCAGAACCGACAGTCAGTTACAGAACCTGCAAAAATTGGATCTGACTTTCCATGTCAGATAAAACATTATAACTCTATTTATAGGATTTTAATTTGTTTTAAAACATTACTTGAGGGTCAAACAAGCATATTGTAAATGTTTTAAAGCATCCTAATAGATCTAAAACATAACTAACTAAAGATCAAGGTCAAGTTGTAAACCTTGGATCTAGAGTGAATCTGAAAAGCGTGAATCAAGAATGGACCTAGAAAATAGTATATATAGATGTTCAATCATTTGTAATAGGTAATGAGTTGATAAATGATTGTAACCACAGAGAGAATCTAAGCAAGAAAAAGTGAATTCATGCAAAGTTCAGAAACAGATCATATCAGTTCTCAAGAACACACATAAGGCTACCGACGAGCAGAGACACGGTATTATTCAATCACTCAAGGTGATTACATATACATTGTAAGCTTTATAGGATCTGCTATCAGAAATTAGAGATTGCATATACTATCAGATCAACATTTATATTGTAGTTGCATTCTAACAAGTGCATCACATCAAAAATCATTTTGTAGAAGGTGGACTTAACAGTTTTTGATAAATCTCTTAATAGAGTGCACACCTAATGGCATTGCTAAAGCTTCAAATGAAGTAGATCCTAACAGGTCTCCACTCTAATAATCCTAATAGGGTAGATCATCATAATTGATCAAATTGTAAGCCTTAACCGGCTCCCTTCTTATCTGTAGATAGTGAAGTTTTGTGGGTAACATCCCCACCATAGTTTTTACTTCTTAACATGAGTTTTCTGTGATATCATATCATGTGTTATGTGTTATTTACTTTCATGTATGTTTCTTGAATTTTTACGCATGTAAAGAACTTATATTATGATTTCACATACAAAAAGAAAGATGAACAGATAGATAGGTGAATATAAAAATCTGATGACACAAAGGTTAATGAGCCAATCACATAAAAATTTTTAGAGGTACTGATTCACCCCTCCCCTCTCAGTACATCATTCTAGTAATTCCAACATTTTCTAGAATGATGTGGGTTGCATATCTGAGAGAGAAATTTGAGGATTTTGACAAATTCAAGATATTCAAAGAAAAAGTTGAGAATGAATAAGGTTTAAAGATAAAATGTTTGAGATTGGATAGATGTGGAGAGTTTACTTCAAACTTGTTCAATACCTATTGCGAAGAGCATGGAATATACAGACAAACATCTTCTCCTAGGACACCACAACATAATGGGATAGCATAGAAAATAAACATAACAATATTAGATGCTACAAGAACCATGTTGCTGGAAGGAAATGTATCACATGTTCATTGGAGAGAATTCATTGGTATTGTTGTTTATACTTTGAACAGAGTTCAGATCAAAGAAGGTAAAAGTAAGACTTTTTATGAATTATGGTTTAATCATACTCTTACTGTGAAATATTTTAGAATATTTGGTGGTAATGCTATATCAAAAGAGATGATGAGATAGGAAAGCTTGATTCTAGAAGTGATGAAGGAATCTTCCTTGGTTATTTCACTAAGAGCAAAGTTTATAAATGTTTCAATCTGAGATTGATAAATTTGATTGAAACTGGTAATGTGAGGATTCATGAAAAGTTCTAGATTCAAGAAAGAATATATGACTATAACTAGACAACAGAGATCAAGGAGGTTACTGTAGATCAAGAAGAACCTTTTGAGATTGAACATGAGATAGAGGTATGTCAAGATGAATCAAATGATCCTACTGAAGTTCCTAAGACTCTGAGGTATGTTAAGAAAAACCATCCTGAAAACCAAATTATTGGCAATGCAAATAAAGGAATGATTCCAAGATCGATATTAAGAGATGAAATTTGTTTGATTTATCAAGTTGAAACTAGAACTACTAATGAGGCATGTAGAGATGAATCTTGGAATAAAGCTCTGTAGGAAGAATTGGAACAGATAAAGAAAAACAACACTTGGGAACTAGTTCCTAGACCTAAAGATAAGAATTTTATAGGAGCTAAGTGGGTTTTTAGAAACAAGATGAATGAAGAAGGAATGATTGTAAGAAATAAGGAAAGACTAGTTTGTAAAGGCTACTCGCAACAAGAAAGTATAGACTTTGAAGAGACATTTTCTCTTTTTGCTAGGCTTGAGGCTGTAAGATTATTTCTTGCTTATGTTGCACACAAATAATTCAAATTATATTAGATGGATGTGAAATATGCATTTTTCAATGGAGATCTAGAAGAGGAAGTATATATTGAACAACCTGATGTATTTCCTTTGACAGATTATGAGGATGTGGTTTGGAAGTTGAAGAAGGCCTTATATGGCCTGAAATAAGAACCTAGAGCATAGTATGCAAGATTGGACAAGTATCTACTTTGTCTTAGTTTTAGAAAAGGTAATGTAGATAGTAATGTGTACTTAATAACTAGTGAAGATGGAATTCTAATAGCTGAAGTTTTTGTTGAAGATATCATGATGCAGTCAATCTCAGAGAATCCAATAAAGGATTGTCCAAACTTTCAACCAAAAATAAGAACAACAAAAATAAAAAATAACACAGGGATAGGAAACAATAACTAACATTTATCATCATCAAAAAACAATTACATCCAACATGTCAGGTTGTAAGGCCTTCTTGGTTACGGCCAAATACAAAGAGCTAACACTAAGATCTATAACAAATATTCTACAAGCATCAGACCATTTACCTTCTTCCAAGATATACAACTCACTACGCAAACTTTCAGATCTAACACTCAGATGTGATCTCCATCTCAATCTGATGCCCTAAGATAAGAAAAAAACACATCTTAAATACAAGAGGAAATTAATAGGTTGGCCTATAAAATCCACAATAATCTAGCATTGGAGAAATCCACAACCCAGATTTAGGTCCACACAATCCCTAATGACAAAACCAAAATTAATGATGGGATAAATATTAAATGTACAAGTCAACCAAAAAGTCAGCGTGCAAATCCATAAAAATAAAACCCAGATGGTGAAAAGACCACCAAGAAATAGATACCAGTCAACTAAGAAGGACCGAGCCAATAGAACCTACTCAGAGAAACAATCAAGCAGAAGCAAAAAGCACCAAGTCACTAACAATAACCAAGTCACCAATAGTGACCGAGTACTAAGAAAACCTACCAAGCAGAACACCATCAAGCTTAGTCACTGAGTCAACCAACCACTGATCAATAGGAAACTGAACAACCGACGACTTGTCTAAGCTACCAAAATTAAAAGTAAACATTTTTTTTTTTATACAAGATTGCCAAGAATTCTAGGATGCTCCTGCATCAGACACCCCGGGTAAAGAAGATGTTACCATAAAGGAAATCATGAACATCTTAAAGGAATCAGAACACATATTCCATACTTGTTCTTCACCCATATTTCCTCTTGTCCTTCATCCCATGTTGTCTTCACTCTTTCCATCGTCCCATTTGGAAATTTCACTAGCCCTACACTTTTCTCAGATCTCCTGTTTGCAACTGACAGTAAATGACTTTGACCATTCTCTATCTTCTTCTGCTCTCTTAATGCACTTATAATACCATTAGTGTTTTAGTGAACCAAATCCTCACCAGACTTACTAATCAACTTGGTATCATCTAAATCTCTTTGTGTCACAAGTACCAACATCTGTTGCACTACCTTAGTCATAAATTCCATTTGTCTCTTAATCTTTGCAAGTTCCTCAGAGATGTCATTCTCCTTAAATTTTCCTTTCAGATCATCCTTCCTTTCACTTATAGGAAAAGGTTCATCAAATCTATCAATTTCACTAAGAAAACATCTAATGACTCCACATCTTTTAACTCCTACTTCCTGCAAAGGTACCAGTTTATGCTCGGAACCTCCCTTCCTAACCATATAGGTATTAGCATGACCATTGAACATAATATGTCTATTATATTGCCAAGGTCTACCAAGAAAAAAGTGACAAGAATCCATAGGAAACAAATCACATAACATCTCATCATGATAAGACCCAATCTTGAAATTAACAAGGCATTGCTCCTCAATCCTAACTTTAGACACATCTTGTATCCAACTAATCTGATAAGGATTAGGATGTTTCCTTCTTTCCAACTTCAACTTACTAACCATCTCTTCTGAAACAAAGTTTTCAGAACTACCACCATCAATTATGACATTACATACCTTATCCTTGTACTTACATCTAGTTCTGAACAAATTCCTTCTCTCCACTTACTCATTAATACATGTAGCCAGTCTTCTAGTGATTAGAACTTCACCTTCTTCTACAGCATTCACTACACTCTTCTCGGTAGTCAGGGCAAACCTTTTTAGGACATAAAAAACCCTATGACGCTTCTCACAACATTGAAAAAAAGTACCAATGAAATCACTTCTTCCTCTTCTTCTGTACCCACCATTGTAGTTCCTAGTGGTTTGACTACTGCCAGATCCTACATTGGTCTTCTTAGGATTCTCCACCACATTACTCCCAACAGGTGTTTCATCAGTCTTACCACCTTCATTTATATTATTTTGTCTGCTTTCAAACTTCTTGTTATTCTTCTCTTCAATACTCAATGCCATCTGATAAGCATCTCCTATTGTTCTCATCCAAATAGTTAGTAACTCTTCCCAAATACTAGGTCTCAAGCCATAGACATACCTAGAAACCTTCTCCTTATTAGCTTCTAAATGACCAGTCCTAATCAAAATTCTATAAAACTCCTTAGTATACTCTTGAACCAATTTTTTTGTTTGCTTCAATCCTTGCATCTTTTTAAACATCTCCAATTCATAGTCCACCATAATGAATTTTTTTTTCATGTTTTCAACCATTCGGTTCCATCTGGTAATCTTGTCTTTTCCTCTCCTACTTCTTTCCTATTGTACTTCTCTCCACCATATATTTGCATGACCTTTAAGTTTTGTCTTTTCAAATCAGACTCTATTAGGATCTTCCACTTCCTCATACTCAAAGTATTCATCCATCTCAATAATCCAATCGATCACTCCTTTGGCCTAAGGCTTCCAAAAAAGGGAGAAACTTCAATCTTAGGTATTTTCCTAATCTTTGACAGAGCTTTCATAAATTTAGTCTCTTTTGGATCTCTGAAGTCTTCTACACATTCCTCAAAATGATCTTCTTCTTCAGATTCTTCACCACTATCTCGGTCTTCTTTAGATGCATTCTTCCTTCACCACTCCTCTAACAGATCTTGCACTTGTCTTTGAAAAGCTCTAAAATATAACAAATTGAATTCATCTTTAGGTTCCTCATCTATGATCTCATGGGTTTTCTTCAGAGGAATCATCAATCCACCAATCTCTAGTGACTCACAACTTAACTCCTCCTCTAGTGATTGAAACTCATCTCTGGTACCACCTGATGCATTCAAGCTCGGAGGATCAAATAAAGGATTGTCCAAACTTGCAGCCAACAACAAGAACAATATAAACAAAAAATAACATAGGGATAGGAAACAATAACTAAGATTTATTATCACCAAAAAAGAATTACATCGAACATGCCAGGTTGTAAGGCCTTCTCAGTTATGGCCAAATACAAAGAGTTAAAACTAAGATCTATCACCACTAGTACATTTGAGGCCAAATTTTGACAGAAGTTTCCGACTGGTAACTTTTTCTTACAAATTTGGTTTTTTTTTTGTAATAGGTCTCGATGATTTCAATATTCTGATGGGTGTTTAATTGACCATTTGAACTCTGACAGACTCGGTGTATACATTAAAAAAAAAAAGTGAAACAGCCTCATCATTTTCATTTCGATTGGAGAGCAGGAGCGACAACTGAGCGCAGGAGAAGGTATGTGATTTCTTCATCTTTCGAGCCTTTGGCATCATATTTGAATGCATTTCATTTTATTTTTAAGGGAGTTGCTCTCTAAAATGACCGCATTCTACTGGTGTCGTGCCCTAGCCAGTGCTTTATTTCTATTATTTGATGTTATTGGTGCTTGTGCTCAAGGATGTCGATTCACTGTATTCAAATGTTTGGATTCACATTTGTTGATATTACTGGCATATGTGTTTAATGACGCCATTGTATATTTTTGTCATTGAAATGACCTCATTCTACTGGTGTCATTCCCTAGCCCGTGCTTTAACTCCATTATTTGATGTTATTGGTGCTTGTGCTCAAGGATATCCATTTTTTTTACATGTTGACTGTGGTTATCAAATGGATAGCCCGTGAGCTTCTAGCTAGGCACCATTTTTATTGATAGCTTAGGGCATCAAATGTATTGTATCATTGATAGTTGAGACTTTGTTAAAAGGAAATAGGACAAAGAACAATTTTTATTTAGTTTCTCTATTTTGATCCCTAAGTGGCTTAC
>MU225562.1:123365-147574 GCA_018584345.1 Thuja plicata | reverse complement strand
AAGTGGCTGCCGCCATGATTTTTATCTACTGAATATGGGGAAAAAAACACCAAAAAGAATCGAATAGAAAACATGATTGGTCATTTCAGAGAGCATTCATGATCAAATAAAATGCAATGCCTTCTCTCGCACTTGATCATCTTTCACCCGCTCATTTTCTCCCACTCATTTTCTCTACAATCAAAATAAAAATGATTTGGCCGTTTCAAAATAGTGAATCGATATCCTTGAGCACAAGCACCAATAACATCAACTAGTTTGATCTGTGGGTACCCAAATGTTGGCAAGAGTTCTTTTATTAATAAGATTACTCTGCAAGCTTGAAGAAGTGATATATTTTGGCAAATGAAGAGTGGAAAGATGATGATGTTCCTGAGATCATAGATGGACACAATGTTGCAGACAGAATGGGAGGACATATTTCAAGCCTGGCCTTGGATCCTTTGATAATTGGGGTAGGATCAAGACCCAGGATAAAAAGATGTCTTCCTTTTTGTTATGGAACATAGGCTCTGCTGCTGCAACAATGAAAGACTGTGATGTACATATCACAACAGTTGAGAAACATAAATGTAGGCATCATGGTCACAATTTTTTGGAGACACAACATAATTGAGTGCTATTCCTAGATGATGCAAAGCAACCACTACTTTCTGTCATCTTAGAAAACCACTCAATTATGTTGTGTCTCCAAAAAATTGTGACCATGATGCCTACATTTAAGTTTCTCAGCTGTTGTGTCCCAGGACCCCTTATGACCCTTTACGATCCCTAAGAATACATCTTAGGGGTCTTAAAATGTCATAAAGGGTCATAAGAGGCTCCTAAGAGGGGCTAGGTGAGCTTCCACCTTCACGTGGTTGGCCCTGATAAGTAGAGAATGTTAAACTATTCTCGAAACAAAGAGAAGCTCAATAATTTAAGGTCTCAGTCCACGGAGATGCTAAAAAAATGACAAGAATCAATGATGGAGAGTTTTTAGATTATGAGAAGACGTATATGGAGTGGAGGCCAGATTGAGTACTAGTGCAAAGATGATGATTCAGTAACCTACATCTATAAAACCTTCACAATTATCCCTTCTTTGGCCTCCACTCATTCCTCTTCTCAAAAATGGTTATCTAGAAACTTTGGATAGTGTTTCTCATCCATGCACGAAATATGCAAGTGATCGTATAAAATTACTTTAGGCCTCCAGTATTGATGAGATGTACAAGTGTAAAATGTTTTTGCGAGACTGTGATCAATTTGTGTAGTGTACATAAATGCAAGGCAGTGATTATTCTCGACGATCGACAAGTAGCTAGGATAGTAGCTAGGAATTAAGATAACACAGCTCAAGAGACCATCATAGGTTGTCTCTTTCTTTGGTCTATATTATTGAAAAAATGTTTTACCTTTCATTAGCTCATCAAATCTGGGGATTTGAAAGAATTTAATAGAATATTTTCATGACAACGTATATTATTTAAGTTGACATTGCACGAAGTTATCTACTTCGCGCACTTGTATACTATGAAGATGACCATGCTTCTTTATGGCCATGAATCAGGAACCAATAAAACTTAATCCTTTTAATCCACAATTAGATTAACTTATTTGTTTTCATGCACAGAACTTGAAATTAAAGAGTCATACACAACATATAACACAATATTTTGTTACCCAAAAACCTTCCAAAAGAAAGTAAAACATGGGTGGGGATGATACCCATAAGATTTAGTACTGTAGTATAAATATAGCCTGTTAGAGCTTACAATGACCACTTTTGATGGTCTTCCCTGTTAAGAGCATAGAAAGGACTTTTAAGTCCACCTTGTTAAAGGATTTTGTACAATATAATCAGTAATGAAACTCTGTTAAGAGATTTAGAGAAAGGACTGTTAGGTCCACCTTGTTAAAGGATTTTACTATTCCTCCTATGAGAATGAACCAGTTGATGATCTGCTTTGTGCAACTATGATTGCTGAATAAGATCCTTCTGAATATAACTAATCGCCTGAATGTGATAGATGAGACTCTAATGTCATGAATACTTATGCTCTTAATCAAACTATCATTCGCATGTCTTTACACTTATGCATACATTTCATACATATGCACCATACATACTACTACTTGGATAAAAAAAACTATCTTACATATATATCTTTATCCAAACAAATAACTCTGTAAGTTGGCTTGCAATAAACAAAATGATATTTAACAATATATGCAAGGTTGGCTTCAAACTGTCACTCAGTTCCAGAAGTCTACTCAGGTGATACTGTAAATCACTCAGGTCATACTAATTACTCGGGCGATACTGATCACTCGGGCAACACTGATCACTCAGGACTTTGTGTAATGTTTGCTGGCTCGGTCGACACTAGATGACTAAGTGTTTTGACACTAATTGACAATATGTCTTGCCATAAGGTCTACAATCTCCCCCTTTGGCATTAGTGACAAAAAAACTTATCATTGAATTATGTGTCTGATATGTCAAAACTCCCCCTTACTGTCTGCTCATGTTTTGACACTGCTTCTGTTGCTCAGGTCCAAGTGACTCTATTTTTGTGTTTTTCAAAAAATATTTTTGTAAAGTATATTTTCTACATTGTTCCACTATACATGTGTTTCCTCAATGATATTTTCCCCTTGTTTTTGACAAAAATGTCAAAAAGTAATATAAACAAGGTTATTCTAAAGTAAGATAGGAAATCACTATGTACCTTCTGTTGACAGGACTTTGTGACTGGCTCCGCCAATAGAGATAAGTTGTAACCGGGTACTGGCCAACACTGCCTATAGAGGTTTACCAGAGAATGAATTCTCCTAGCCTCCAAGCACATGGTAGTTGGGTCTTGATGGTGCGGGGGAGATAAGTTGGGCAAGTGACTGTTGTTTGAGGGGATAGCTGGTTTTACTCATCAATTCTGGGGATTTGAAAAAGGGGGTGAGGTTTCCTACAAGCATTTTAGATTAACCAAAGAAATATCAAAATATAGATCAGAGTTAAAGTAAGATTCTACTTATAGTCATGCAACATGTATTTAGACATCAATAATTCTCCAATGCAAGAAAACTACACTAAATACTGAATACATAAGGAATCAATGATTCATATATATTCAGTAGCAAAGGGAAGTAAGATCATATAGCTAAACTGCAAAACACTGGAGAAAAAGACATAGGAAAACATACAACACAAAAGATATTCTCTAACTTCGCAGATCAGAGAAACACATAACACATGGCCACAAATTGTTCTTCCTTCTTTCATTAACTTGAAATGGTTCCAGCATCTCTGGCGAGTACATTCATGGCTCCAAGGGAGCATTAAGCTACAGACTGAAAGTAAACCGCTAACTGCTATTTTCTATTTCTATTTGGACAGAGAAATCATCAATTTTGTTGATCCTTTTTAAGGCATCGATCTTATTATTTATAGACAAACTTGACCTAATTTACATGTATACTTGCTAATAAAATACAATATTCATGGTCGGTACTACCTGTACCACTTACAATCACCTTGGGATGTACAAAGCTCTGGCAAGACAAAAGAAGAAGAAAAGGGGAGGAATCTAGAAGAATTAGCCTAGAGAAGAGGGTTGCGGTACTACTAGAGGAAACTTTCTTATTCTGTAACTTAGGCCATACGCCTCATAAATGTTTATTGTGAATCCATGTCTTTGAGGTGCATCAGGTAGTAAATGCGGGAGCAACGCCTCGGGGGAATAAGAAGACGTCTGTCAGACCATCTAATCTTCCATACTTTTCATTATTTGGATACCCTACATTCTGACCCTTATTAATTGCTAATAGCGATCAGTCAGCTCTGAGGAACCTTGACGCAGATTGTTGCAAAATAATACAAAACTGGGACCCAAAATTCCAGAGTCCGGGAGCTTACGCTCAAAGAATGACAAATCTTTAAAAACTCTTGCCCTATTGGTGAAAGCATCCAGGGACCGAAAGACTCTACTGCTCTTTACATTTTTGGAATATCTCCAAAATCTAGATAATTCCCTCCTCATCTATTTCTTTTATCCAATTCTGGTGATCCTTGGCTGTCTCCAATTGATCGGCCACATCCTGGGGCCCCTCTTTGAACTCAAAAGACACCATTTCTACATCGTGGGCTTGGAGCACCATGCAGGTGAGACGTAACATCTTCACTCCATCAAAATCTCTAGGAGTTTGGAACCGCAACTCCATTATTTCATCAAATTTTCTCACAACAAAATCCATCAGAGCGCATGTCTCGGTGCTGAAGGGATCAAGTGTCAAAACCCTTGTAACAAATATCGCATATTAATTTAAAGAATTTTGAATCTCAGGGACTTTACCCTTCAGGGCCACTACCAGTTGCTTGCAGGCTAGGAGAATTCATTCTCTGGTAAACCTCTACAGGTGGAGTTTGCCAGTACCCCGGTACCCGATGACAACTTATCTTTGTTGGTAGAGCTGATCACAAAGTCCCGTCAACATCTTCGAAATCTAAGACAAAATGTTGTCCCAATTGTCCTGTAGCACCTTCATGATGTGCAATTCAATTTGTAGCTCTGTAGAAAACTCTATCATTAGCTCGACAACTGATAAATTGTTGTCATGAATGAGTGTCTTTGCATGTGTTATGCATTTCTGCATTCCATCCATGTGTGGTAGGAGTTGGCTCTAGATTGTTGTAAGTGAGTCTCTAGTCCTTGCTTCTTCTCTCAACAATTCAGCCTGTAGATCAGTAAGATACTTGATCTTCATGAAGTGAGTGGAATTGGTGCTCGGGTCAAGTGCTATCTGCCTTGCACTTTCCTTCATGTCTACATCAATCTTCACTATATTATTCTTGATCTCCTGATGCAGGAGCATCTTGGGTCAATGGCAATCCTATACGCCCAAAAATATGTGTTTACTCTTCAGTTGTTTGGAATTTGCTCGGCATGGTTTCTGTTGCTCGACATCCTGTGTTGTTGCTCGACATCCTATGTTGATGTTTCTCAGCTTTCTGTTGCTGAGTGCTCTGTTGCTCGACCGTGCCTGTGCCGAGTTGGTCTCTTTTGGAAGTTGGAGCAGTGGCTGACTTCTTCTTTTAGTCTTCATTGCAGATTTAATTTGGGATCTATCTTGGGATCCACGTGGACCTGAATCTGGGTCTCTCCTTTGTAATTGAGCATTGACTTAGTGGTTGGATTCTTGTATTTATTTGGTTGTATGTTCTTATTTTGGTAGCAAGTCTTAGAGCAGGAAGGAAAATGTTAAAGATTTGAGATCTCTGTAGTAGGAAGATAGAATTGTAACACATTCTGATGTATATGGCCGTAACCATGAAGGCCTTACAGCCTGGCATGTATTGAGTTTTGATGATATTAATAATAAAGATCTCTGCATTTATCTTCTCTCACTATGTTGTTGTGTAATTCCGCATTGTATCCACAAGGTGGTTGGTTTGTGGGTGTGCCCTAGGCCCTGCAGTCCATGCTTTCCCTGCGTTAGGTGGTATCAGAGCGAGTTGAGATTCATGGATCCTTCTTGTGAACTCTAAAGATATTGTTGTAGGGTAGCAGGTTGTGATCTAACCTACAATTATAGAGAGTTTCAAGATGGTTCGTGGGAGAGGAAATGTTGATCAAGGTCTGGCTGATATGCTTAGACAAAGGGCTGCAAGATTGGAAGCTGTTGAGATAGCCCAGTGCAGAGGAAGACATCTTGAGGATGTTAGTGATGATGAATTTGGAGAGGTTTAAGGTGAAGCTGCACCTGTACCTGTGATGGACCAGGAAGAAGAAATATTACTGAGAGCCTTGACAAGTTTGAAATCCACACCTTAGTTTGTTCCTCCTGAGTATAGTGGAAAGCTAGATTCTGATGAATTGATTGACTGGATCACTAAAATGGAAAAATATTTTGAATATGAGAATGTTGCAGAAGACAAGAAGGTCAAGATTGCAAGCACAAAACTGAAAGGTCATGCATCCTTATGGTGGGAACATCTGCAGTTGGATAGAAAGAAGAAAGGAAAAGACAAAATCAAGGTATGGGATAAGATGGTGAACAAGTTGAAAGGCAAATTTTTTCCCTGTGATTACCAGATTAACCTAGTTCAGAGAATGCAAAGTTTGAAGTAGAAGGACAAAATAGTCAAAGACTATACTGAAGAATTTTATAGATTGGACATCATATCAAGACATGTTGAAGATAAAGTGGAAAGAGTTGCAAGATATCTGAATGGCTTGAGAAGTTCCATACAAGATGAGATTAGTTTGATCAAGATAGAAGGTATTGAAGAGGCATACCAATTTTTTGTAAAGGTTAAAGAAAAATTGAACATAATATACGAACAAAGACAAAGAGGTAGAGGTGGTAGATTCCCTAGAGGAAGAGGTAGATCTCATGGTGAAAATAGTAGATCTGAACCAGACAAGTCAAATACAAACACTAATCAAGACAAAGGAAAGATTGAATGGAAAGGTGGAAATTCATACAAAGGAAGAGGTAATTACTCCAGAGGTGGTTATAGCAGAATAGGGTTCCAAGTAACTTGTTACAATTGTGGAGAAGAAGGACACAAATCCTTTGAATGTACACATGCAAGGAAGAAAGGTGGTAGCAGTAGCAGAAATGCATTAATCCAAGAGTAAACATCTAATGAACCTAAAAATAATCTCATGATCAGAAGGATACTATGGAGTGAGAAAGATAAGCAAGATCCTATCAGGAAAATTTTGTTCAAAACCAGATGTAGAGTTGCAGACAAAGTTTGGAAAGTCATTTTTGATAGTGGAAGCTCAAAAAATCTGGCATCTAAAGATATGGTCACCAAATTAAAGTTGGAGAGGATGAAGCATCCAAAACCCTATCAAATCTCATGGATCAAAGATGAACACACATTAATGGTAAGTGAGCAATGTTTTGTGAATTTGAAAATTGGAAAGTACTATGATAAGGTGTTATGTGATATTATGCCAATGGATTGTTGCCATATTTTGTTGGGTAGACCGTGGCAATATGATATACATGCTATACATGACGGAAGGTTGAATAGATATTCTATTTGGGTTGATGGTAAGAAGCAAATTTCATTACCTTTAATTGCAAAATTTGTTGATGAGTTATGTACATCTGTGAAAGTTTGTCTAATGGAAGGTAGATAGTGTGTTAAAGATCTGAAAAGAAATGATATTTGTTATGCTTTGATTCCTAAAAAACCAAGTAAGAATACAGAAGATGACATACCTGCATAATTTGAGAAGTTGCTGACTGAATACAAAGAAATCATTTTAGATAATGTACCTGATGGTTTGCCACCAATCAGAGATATTAGTCACTGTATGGATCCTATTCTTGTAGCTAGTTTACCAAATAAAGAACCACATAGGTTGACACCTATTGAAAATGAAGTGCTCAATCGACAAGTTCATGAATTGTTGAACAGAGGCTTGATCAGAGAAAGTTTTAGTCCATGTGTAGTACCTGCTATGTTGGCACCTAAGAAGAATGGAGAATGGAGAATGTGCACTGATTCCAGAGCAATAAAAAAAATCACAGTCAAGTATAGGTTTCCTATACCAAGAATGGATGACATAATGGATTGTTTGAGTGGAGCAAAGTATTTCACCAAAATTGATTTAAAGAGTGGATATCATCAGATTAAAATCAGAGAAGGAGATGAATGGAAAACTGCTTTCAAGATTAAAGAATGTTTGTATGAGTGGTTGGTTATGCCCTTTGGTCTAACTAATGCACCAAGTACATTTATGAGATTGATGAATGAATTTTTGAAGAAATTCCTGAATAAATGTGTGATTGTATACCTAGATGATATTCTGATATTCAGTAAAACCAGAGAAGAACATTTGATGCACATAAAATAGGTGTTGCAGAGATTGAAAGAGGAAAAATTGCTAATAAATCTAAAGAAGTGTTCCTGAATGAAAGAAGAGCTTGTATATTTGGGTTTTTTGATTTTAGCTGATGGTTTGAAGATGGATCCAGAGAAGGTTGAAGCTATATTGAGTTGGCCTACACCTGAGAATGTTACTGAGGTAAGATCATTTCATGGATTGGCAAGTTTTTACAAGAAGTTTATCATAAATTTTAGTTCTATTTGCAATGCTATGACCGAGACAATGAGAGGAGACAAAAGGGAATTCAAATGGACACATGGAGCTGATAAGATTTTTGAAGCTTTGAAGTTAAAGGTTGCTGAATTACCTATGCTAGCCTTACCTGATTTCAATAAGGTATTTCAAGTTGAGTTTGATGCAAGTGGAAGTGCCATTGGAGTTGTGTTGACTTAAGAAGGTAAACCTGTTGCTTTCTTTAGTGAAAATTTGAATAATGCAAAGAGAAAATATTTTGTCTATGATCAATAGTTCTATGCTATTGTGCAAGCTATGAATAAGTGGAGGCATTACTTGATGCCAAATGAATTTGTGTTGTATACTGATCATAAGTCCTTACAGTACTTGGGCAGTCAAAACAAGTTGAATCAGAGACATATGAAATGGTTAGATTATTTATAGAGTTTTACATTTGTGATTAAGCATAAGAGTGGAGTTTCTAATAGAGTTGTTGATGCATTGAGTAGAAGAAGATCTTTGTTGACTAAAATGAGAATTGAAGTTCTTGGTTTTGATGACATGAAGAAATTGTATGAAGCTGATCCTAATTTTTTAGAGTAGCGGAGAGTGTGTAGAGAACCTAATACAAATCAATCAAGTAAGTATGAAGACTATTTCATTCAGGAAGATATGTTGTTTAAAGGCATTTAGTTATGCATACCAAGAGGATCAATGAGAATCAATTTGATAAAAGAGAAACATAGTAGTGGATTGGTTGGACACTTTGGCATTGATAAAACATTGAGTTTGCTAAAGGAGAGGTATTTTTGGCCTCAATTATATAAGGATGTTCATAAATTCATGAAAATTTGTGGATTCTGTCAAGTTGCAAAAGGAGTAAGTCAGAATACTAGTTTGTATACACCTATTACTTTTCCTAAGAAACCTTGGAGTGATATCAACATGGATTTTGTTCTTGGACTCCTGAGGACAGCAAGAGGTAATGATTCCATATTTGTTGTTGTGGATAGATTTTCTAAAATGACACATTTCATACCACGTAAGAAAAAGTCAAATGTTGTTCATATAGTAGATCTTTTCTTTAAGGAGATTTTCAGATTGCATGGATTACCAAAGAGTATCATCTCTAACAGAGATAGTAAGTTTGTAAGCTATTTTTGGAGAACACTTTGGAAGAAGTTGGATACTGAGTTAAAATTTAGCTCAACATTTCATCCACAAACTAATGGAAAAATAGAAGTTGTGAACAAAAGTTTGGGTAACTTATTGAGATGTTTAGTTGGAGACACACCAGACATTTGGGATTTGATGTTGGCACAAGCAGAGTTTGCATACAATAGTTCAGTGAACAAAAGTACTGGAAAAATAACCATTTGAGATTGTTCATGGCACTTAGCCTAGAGGTATATCAAATTTGAGAAACATTGTTGGTGAAGAGAAAAGAAGTGCTGAAGAAGAAGAATTTGCAAAATTTATGAAAACATTGCATGAGAATGTAAAGCAAAAGCTGGAGAAAAGTAATCAGAATTACAAAGATGATGCAGATAGATCAAGAAGACATAAGACATTTGAAGTTGGTGATGATGTGATGGTTCATTTGAAGAAAGGAAGATTTCCTATTGGAACATATGGGAAACTGAAGATGAAGAAATTTGGTCCTTGTAAAATACTGAGAAGATTTGACAATGGAAATGCTTCTAAAGTTGAATTACCTGATGACATGGATATATCACCTATATTTAATATTTTAGACTTGTATGAATATCATGAACCTGATGAAGAAGTAACTGTACCAAGGGATTATCTGAAGAAACAGATAGAGGAAGTTGAGAAGATCCTGAAACAAAGAGTTGGCAGAAGTACAAGAGGAAAAGAATACATACAATATAAGGTAAAATGGAAGAACAAACCAATTGAGGACTCATCTTGGATTTCTCAACCTAAGTTGGATTCATTTTAGGTTGGACCTGACACATGATTGGGGTAATCATTTCTTTTCAACCCCAAGTGTCTGATGCAGGAGCATCTTGGGTCAATGGCAATCCTACACGCCCAAAAATATGTTTGTTTACTCTTCAATTATTTGGAAGCTGCTCGACATGGTTTTTGTTGCTCGACATCCTATGTTTTTGTTTCTTGGCATCCTATGTTTCTATTGCTCAGCTTTTTGTTGCCGAGTTCTCTATTGCTCGGTCGTGCCTATGCCGAGTTGGTCTCTTTTGGAAGTTGGAGCGGTGGCCGACTTCTTCTTTTAATCTTTGTTGTGGATTTAATTTGGGATCTATCTTGGGATCTGCATGGACCTAAATCTAGTTCTCTCCTTTGTAATCGAGCACTGACTTAGTGGTTGGACTCTTTTATTTATTTGGTTGTATGTTCTTAGTTTGGTAGCAAGTCTTAGAACGGGAAGGAAAATGTTAAAGATCTGAGATCTCTGTAGTAGGAAAATAAAATTGTAATACATTTTGATGTATATGGCCATAACCAGGAAGGCCTTATAGCCTAGCATGTATTGAGTTTTGATGATATTAATAATAAAGATCTCTACATTTCTCTTCTTTCACTATGTTTTTGTGTAATTCCACATTGTATCTGCAAGGTGGTTGGTCTATGGGTGTGCCCTAGGCCCTGCATTCCGTGCTCTCCATGCATCATCTCCATAGTAAAGTTAGAGGTATCACTCAACTTTACAAACAGTGCTACCACATTGGTCACGGTGGTTTCTAGAGTGTTGATGATATTGGTAAGCTGCACCTAGTCAATTGCAATCTTCTTTGCAATATTTTCTAGAACCTTGTTCTCAAATTTCTTCTCTTCTTTCTCAAGTTATTTCTCTTGAGCATTCATATCTGTGTTGAACTTGTGGATAATGTCAACAAGTTGGTCCATTATTGAGTCACTCTCATTGACTTCAATCTTCAATGCATCTAAAAATATGCCTTTGACATCTTCAAGTACTTTATTCCTTTGTCTTTCCTTTTGGAGCTTCTGTTGTGTAGCTCTTTTGTTCCACAGTTCTCCCAAAATATCCATTTTCTCTACAAATAAGCTGGATTGATCCTAATTTGGAATCAAAATTTATTTATCAGGATCTATCTCATTAGTAATTATTACTTTTTCTTTTCCTTTTGTCTTAGGACTCGATAAAAGAATAATTTCCTTACCTTTACCTTCCTCATCATTTTCTTCAGTATTCATTCCAATTATGTCATTGACCTTTATAGTACCAATTGTTGAATCAATGTTAACTGATGATTCAATACTGGTAGTAGAAATATCTACCTTGTCCTTCTGCAACTCGGGCATGCTTGGCTTAGTAGTAAGTGGAGCCTATTGCTCAGTTACTACATGTTTAGATGTGGATTCTAGAACCTTGTCCTTGCTTGGAGGTACTATATTCTGGATAGGAGATTGGGGTAGTGATGTCATTACCTCAATTGTAATCTGCTCATCATTGGACTCTTCAATAGTTTGTACCTCAGGTAGTGTATCATCATTTTCCTGTACTAGAGGGACTATACTCGGTACTTCTACCTCATTATCTTTGTTTATCTCAAATATTGATTTCCACACTAATTTGGCAGGCTAAACTACATATTCTATGTTTTTGTTCAATATTTGGAATGCCTTGAATCTGGGGGTGTGATTATTTTGATATTTTCTCAAGGCCTCTTTTACTTCTCTGCCCTTCATTATAGGCATAACTTGCTTCAATGTATGTTCCCTTATGTCCATTTTAGTTTGGACTACATTGTTCTAGGGATTAGAGACTACCTTGAATAGGTCTTCAGTCATATAACTCTTCAGCTTGGAGGGGTCATATTTCCATTTTCCCATCTTCTCCATCACTGCTTCTTCAAGCTTCTTCTTTTCTTCCTTAGTCCTAGAAGCATAATTCAGTGACTTCAGAGAACTCATAGCTCTTCCTTCTTTCAGTTCTTCAATCTTTTGATCAAGTGTGGGTGTTGGTTTAGTGAAAACCACAATATCAACTTCTTCATCATCATCCTCATCTTTACCTAGTATAATTCTTCTCCTTGATATTCTCATGGTGATAAAACGGGTAGTGCCTTTTTCCTTTTTCTGTTTGGGTGTTGCCTTCCTCTTCTTCTGATGAGGTACAATATCAGTCTCTTCCTTTTCTTCTTCAGATTCAACATCCTCTATTTTAACTATATCCTCTTTACTCTCAGAGATAACAGGAGAGTCGAAGGTCTTGCCATACTTCTTGAATATATCAAGCCTCTTCTTTCCTCTTTTCAATATCTTGGGAATCTCAATTTTCAAAGATATCCTTCTCTTTGCTTCCTCATTTGTTCCAAAGTAGGGTGCCTTTGGATTGGTAGGTTCATTTACAAGAGCCTCTATGATATCTTTTGTGTCATCTTTGTTGACTTCATATGAAAAGGGTTTTACCCATGCAAGCCTAGGCTTTGCTGCTTGTATATAAACCTTATCACAATCAAATAGGAAACATATTTCATCTTTGTAATCTTCAACTAGTTGTTTGGGAATTTTGTACCTACTCTACATCTTCTGTTTGAAATTCTGAAAGTATCCATCCATAATTTTATCAAAGTTATCTTCTAACTCAGCTATGAATTCATTAATCTAATGGATTATTGGCATATCCTTCTTCCATGCTACTGTACCCTTGGAGGGAAAGAAATTCTCAACATAAAAGAGTATGAATATTAGAAGAGAAAAAAACTTACATGAGTTGGATTTGGATACTCAGATGCTTTCCATATTCTTTCTCAACTAGACAAGATGTAATTCTGCCAGGTCGAATACTAGATTCTTTTTCACCACTTTGTATGCTAGGTCAACAGCTTCACATGGAGTGTTGTTGGGTCTACTCAAACTGTATATCTTATGGGCTATAACATGAATGCTAAATTTCAATTCCATATCAATTACTCTGTTAAGTTTCATGCCTTTTCCATCCCACTCGGCAAGAGTTAACTCAGCTAAGTCATCCCAGTTTAGGGTTTTGGTAGCTTTCAGCTTTTCTAGCATAGGGAACCCAGTGACACGGTGAATTATCTTCTTTTTGATCTTCACAGGATGTTCCAACCATAGGTGCATGTCGTGGATACGGCTAAGAACATGTCTCATCTATTTTTTCTAGAAATCCCTTGGCATGTGCATGATGTGTGTCAACCCCTTTCTTTTGAGGTGCTTATGCTTGGGCTTCAGACTCCCATATGTACATAGTTCATCATATGCCTTATTCATCTCAACAGTTCCAAGCTCCTGTATGTTGCAGTGATAGAATCTTTGGATGTCATTAACCAGTAACAGTCTCAAAGGAATTAGGGAATGAGCTCCCATCGGGTCTATCTCCTCTACAATTGTCGGATGAAGCTTAAAAACTAGTGGACCACAAATTGAATTTCTTACCAACATCTTAGAACCTTTCTTGACCTTGCTGCCAGAAGTGGATGTCATATTTGTTTGGAAAAAATGCTCAAACTTTTCTTTCAATCACAAATTTGAACTTAATCGCTAAGGGCTCTGAATTGATTTGTAAACTGAAAACTTTGTAAGCAATAATCTTTCCAATCCTTCATTTATAAGAGATTTTAAACTCTTATAGTATTTCATTAAATGCTCTGTACGTAGTAGCTGGTATGACTCAGGTATTTCTCTAGGATTCACACGGAAGCTCGGGTGAAACCAACTTTCCAATTTTCAATATTGCCCGACTCAGCTCGGTTAAGCTAGAGTAGCTTGGGTGTTACTAACATTCTAACTCGGGTAGAATTATAATATGTCCTCATGCATCAATATGTGGATTTGGACTGTTAACTTATCTGGAACTGATGTAGGATGGCTTGTATTGCACAGCTCCAGTCATCTCCTTACATTCCTATTCTGTAATGGTAGATCCACCCAGTTCACTATTTAGGGTGTCATTAGATCCTTCATTGCTTTGATCTAAATTATCTGAGGATTTCCTTACCCATTGCTTGCTCATTTGAGTTCTTATTTTTGATACTTTGGCTTTACCATTCTCAAAACCAGTATCAACTTTTTCTCTATTCATACAATTCTTTCTTAGATGATCGAGTTTCTTTCACACATAACATCTCTTAGTAGGATCCCTTTTTATGAAGTGAGTCTTCATACAGTTTGCACCAATGTGTCCATATTCACCACAATGACAACATCTTTACCATGTGTTTTAATCCCAACCAAAAATTTCCTTGGCTAATTGTTCAGCAGGATTCCAATTCTTAGTTCTGCACTCGAAAGATCTATGACCTTGTTTGTTGCACTTGTAGCATTTTCCTTCAAACTTAGGTTTCTCTTTGCATTCACTTTCTCTATGTCCATGTTTTTTACAACTAGCATTTACCATTAAATTTTTACTTTCCATTTCTCCAAAATTTATTTTATGTATGCCCTAACTTACCACAATGATTGCTTGTAGGCTTGTTGTTCCTTTGAGCTCCTTGCTATGAGGATTCACCTTGTTCAGTATAACCTAATCCAGTCTGTCCATGATGTATAAATTTTTTTCCTGATCCATGTTGGTTTGTGAATTCATCATACTTTGATTTTTTTTCTTTCCAGTATTGAGATCATTATGTAGTCTTTCATTTTCTATTCTTAGGTTGACAACTTCATGTGTTGCATTGTTAAGTTGACTTACCAAATAAGCTTTCAGAAGTGACAAGCGTTGGATTTCATTTTCTTTTTCTTCTAATCTTGTACTCAGCATTATTTTATCTTCTTATGCTATATTTTTGTCATCTTCTACTTTGTTCTTTACTTCCATGACTTTGCACATTCTAATTGAGTGAATTTCCTATTCTCTTTTCAACTTTTTGACTTCTTCATGTAAAGCGAGATTCTTTGTAAGTAAGTCTTCAATGGTTGCATCGGCTTCTTTAGAAATTTTGTCCTTGCAAAATTTCTTCAATTCTTTCTTCTATGTAGTTCTTGTCATTCATATATACTGCTAATTCTTTTTTTCTTTTCAGGGAAAGAGAGATTTTCTCCTTCAGTTTCACGATCTGATCCATGGCCACTTTAAGATCCATCTTTTCATTCTCGATGGCTTTCTCTAGTCTGTATGTTTAGCCTCTAATCTTTTCTCAAGTTGTTAAACTTCTGATAAGAGAACCACTGCTTTGATACCAATTATTGGAAATATATGATGTACCCAGTGACTGAGAGGGGGGGGTGAATCAGGAACCAATAAAACTTAATCCTTTTAATCCACAATTAGATTAACTTATTTGTTTTCATGCATAGAACTTGAAAGTAAAGAGTCATACAAAACACATAACACAATATTTGGTTACCCAGAAACCTTCCAAAAGAAAATAAAACTGGGGTGGGGATGATACCCACAAGATTTAGTACTACAGTATAAATTTAGCCTATTAGAGCTTACAATGACCACTTCTGATGGTTTGACCTATTAGGAGCATAGAAAGGACTGTTTAGTCCACCTTTTTAAAGGATTTTGTACAATACAATGAGTAATGCAACTCTGGTAAGAGATTTAGAGAAAGGACTATTAGGTCCACCTTGTTAAAGGATTTTTCTGATCCACCTGTGAGAATGAACCAGTTGATGATCTACTTTGTGCAACTATGATTGCTAAATAAGATCCTTCTAAATATAACTGATCACATAAATGTGATAGATGAGACTCTGTTGTCATGAATACTTCTTCTCTTAATCAAACTGCCATTCTCATGTCTTTATACTTATGCATATATTTCATACATATGCACCATACATACTACTACTTGGATAAAACAAACTATCTTACATATATATCTTTATCCAAACAAATAAATCTGTAAGTCAGCTTGCAATAAAAAAAATGATATTTAGCAATATATGCACGGTCGGCTTCAAATTGTCACTCAGGTCCAGAAGTCTACTCAGGTGATAAACTATCACTCGGGCAATACAGTAAATCACTCAGGTCATACTGATCACTCAGGTGATACTGATCACTCAGGCAATACTGATCACTCAGGAATTTGCATAATGCTTGTTGGCTTGGTCGACACTAGATGACTAAGTGTTTTGACACTAATTGACAATATGTCTTGCCATAAGGTCTACAAGAAGTACATGAATTTTTAGCTTTTAGTGTTTTTCAACTATATATGTTATTAACTTATATTAATTGCATTTTACTTTCTACAACCCACTTCACGACTTGCCACAGATCCTCTACCTTTCAAATTTGTCAGTAGTCCTAATCATCAAATAAGGGGTCCGCCATCTTTACAACGCACATCAACATTGAGAGAAACATATGAGGTAATCAACAATTCAATTACAAAGAAATTATAGTTCAATATATAGTTATTTTGATGTTGTTTGACAACTGTAATCTATTTTTGACAAAATTAATATAATTTGACATTTGAATTATTACTGTACAACCATCTACAAAGCCACATGCTACTTAAAAGAGGCTCAATTTTCATGATCCACCACGACCATAGGATTTGATAGAGACATATAGACTTAGTTGTGGTCATTGAAGGAACAATTCATGTATATATTCAACATTTTTATTTTATATCAACCTTGACATGGCAGGTGCCACATTTTTGTAAGACTTTTATTGACTTGACATTTATGCCATTTTTATATACATACACAAATATTATACATTTTGATATATATGAAATTTGATATTAGATCCAATTTGTTCATTGTGTACATATCTTTGTACTTTGAAAGTTAAATATTTACAATTGAAATGTGAACCGACAACACGATCACATCTGATTGGGTGAGTTTACCCTGGGCATGTTCTCAATTTTCCTCTCTACTCGTCTGAACACTCAACGCCATACCTTACTGACAATGTCCCTTGTGTGCCCTAAGTGCATAAAATTTTCAAATATTGACATGTTATTTGCCACAAAATCTGGCACTTCTAGATGATTTGTATGAACCTATAGGTTCATGTGAGGCCCCTCTACAATAACCCATCTCATATTTTCAAAACTCAAAGTGGTTTTCATAGGGAAATAATTTTTGTGTTGATGCAAATACCGTCAGATGCATTCAATTGAAGAAAAAGTGGACGAGGCCACTATATAAAATATATTAATATTAAAACTAGTTTGAGAGCTCCATAGGGAAAGAACTAGCAAGAAAACCCTATTTCATTGTTCAGTTACAATATACAATGTATCAATCAAAGATGCATTCAGTGCAAAGTTGTAAGGTAGCCTAAATCTCATTTTGTTTTTTGTGGGCATGAACCAATAGCATTTTCATGTCTGATTGGGTAGGTTTACCCTAGGCATGACCCCATTTTACGTCTTAACTCGCTCGAACACTGAGTGCCATATCCTACCAATGGTGTCCCTTGTGTGTCCTAAGTGCATAAAACTATTGAAATTTGACAGGTCATTTCTCACAAATTGTGGCACTTGTGAACAATCTTTCTAAACCTATAAGGTTATGTGAGGCCCCTCTAGAATAATTTATCTTATATTTTCAAGAATCAAATTAGTTTTTCATAGGGAAACAATTTTTATGTTGATGCAAAAATCATCAAATACATTCAGTGCAAAGTTGCAAGGTAGCCTAAATCTCATTATGCTCATCATGGGTGTGAACCAACAATGTGATCACATTTTATTGTGCAGGTCTACCCTAGATATGGTAATTGACTTGTATTTTCCATCTTTAGCCCCATATGTGTTTGACTTGTATTTTCCAAAAGAAACTAGTTTCTTCCCAATTTCATGTGTGCTCTCTAGATGTAGACATCTTTGCAAATGTTGCAAACCACCACATGTAGCATGAGAAAATTTCAAACACATCATCTTATAATAAATGAAACCATCATCTCATTTTCATAATACACTTGAAATAAATTATCTTGGTGACTTAGGAGGTTCTTGTATACCACGTTCCTTCAAATCATTGTTAGTGTGCAAATTAAAACATATATGATGATAAATATCATAATGCATGGAAGATTCAATATGCATCCTACAACATGTGGTATGTGCATGATTAATCTTAACATAAAAAGGTTTTGTCATTTCAAAAAATCTTTGACTAATTCTTATTTAAGGAAACCGTTGAATGAATATTTCATAAAATTGTGTTTGAGTCATATCCAAAAAGTGTTTTGGATGTGGCTCATGATTTGTAGATCCAATTTTCCTTCTAACAAAATCTCTTTGTTTGGTCCAAACCCTTGTTTTTTCATGCCAATTATTTTTAATTAATGTTCTTAGTACATCAACAACAACCTTGTCTTTGCGTTGAATTCTACTTGAGAACACCCAAAGAGAATTATTGTTAGGATCTTGAATTTTCTCTTACCACCCAAAGGAATTCTGTAATGTTGTTCTACTTATCTTTAATTACTTACTTGTTTTTATTATTAAATGAGATTTTTTATTTCCTTGACCATTATGGTTGACATGATAACACGTCGTGTTACATTAGAATCTTTAGTATGTTATGTTGAACCAATTGCTTGATATGCATCAAATAAATTTCTCACAATAGTTATTTCACTATTATTTTCAGAAGATTTTAAGCCAAGAGTTTTTATTGTCTCCCTAAATCTCATACTTTTAACCATTTCAACAATTAATTGGCATCTTCTAGTTTGATTTAAGCTTTTAAAATAGTTATTCCATATTGTTTTAGCCATTCTTCTACAATTTTGTTTAGAAATTTTACTGCGCATTGGCTTCAAAATATTCTCATCAATGCCAATTAGAAACTTCTATTTTCTACAAATAATTCTACGAGGTGTTAAGATTGGTGCATGTTCTTCATTTTCATTAGGTGCATTAGGAAAACTCATCACAACAAATTAAGTTATTCATCATTTGATTGATCATTCATTGTGATTTCTTCTTCAATTGAATTAGGTTGATTTGGTACATCAAAGTAGAATGGTGTAGACGATGTACCTTCTCCTTCAATTGTTCTTTGTTCACATAATTTACTCATATGTTCCCTTTGTCCTTCCTTTGTTTCCTCTCATTCTTTAGTTGTTCCTCTCTTGTTCTTTCCAATTGTTAATATCGATTGTCCTAAATAGTATCATTTTACAAATATATGTTACAAAAACATATACAATCAAATCCCCCAAACAACTAGAAATTGTCATCATTTTTTATTATAAAAAATATTAAACAATAAAAATAACATTGAACAAACAAAATAGTAAGAAAATTCAATCATTTGAACTCACATAAAATAAAAGCATCTCTTACACTATTTGAAAATGTCCCAGAAAAGCATGAGCAGTTGTAGTGGGCCATTTAACAAGTTGTAAAAGAGATGATTTGACCGTTGATAATGTAATTTAGCTCAATGTAACACAAATGGGTTATGTTTAGTCAAAACCTGTTTGTGTAGTTTGTCCCTAAATGGCCAACATTTATAGTGTTAGAAACCCATATAAAATTTAATTTTATAAAACATGCGTGAGTTATTTGCCCCTAAAATAGGTCCAAAAAAATACAAGGGAAGGGAGATGTGAGAGAGAGAGAGAGAGAGAGAGAGAGAGAGAGAGAGAGAGAGAGAGAGAATTCTTGGTTGCTAGAACAAATATCACATCTCCAAGTGCCTAGAGTGACTTGTTAATGTTTTGTACCAATCAATGTCATGGCCAGATTGAACATCCACTAAAATGATAATTCAAGCCATTTCAAATTTTTTCCATCTATCCGAGAGGTCTTTTAATGAACAATCACATCACTTGGTGTTCACACTAACCTTCAGAAAATGATATGGCCAATTAAAATGAAGCCCTAATTTATTAAAAAGACTTTTACCCAAGTAAAATATGTGACACTGTAAAATTTAGACCCCAAATTTAAAGAAAAAAATATTTGCTGAGAGATTCTAGAAAATCTCAGTGTTAACATTATTGTTACTACCATTTACGAAAATCCAAGAAACATCATTTTCTCAAAAAAAAAGAAAAAAATCAAACATATAGTTTGGAACAAAATGTGAACAACACGCAGGAATCTTTACATATATTCAAATAAAGTTGTTTCCAATCTATATATAAGCATGCAATCAAAATATTTTTAGACAATCCACTCTTTATTTTGTAACTAATTAACCAGCCCTAGGTTCTAGTAATAGATTTTTAGTAGTTAAAATTGGTGAAATGTGTGAAAGGGGGGTTGTAATAATAAATTAATTGTTAAGTTCAAGAGGATGCTAGAAGATTAAGTATAAGTAGTAATTGCAAAAGAAACAAGGGAGAATACATACTAATTAAATTTAAAAGTTTTAATATATGCATATAGTGATCTAAGGGCAGTTTGTAAGAATAAGTGAAAATAGTACTAAAGTATGTTGTAAGCACAAGTGGATTCAGAATATTTAAATTTTACGACGACAAAAATCTCTCTAAATGAGTCTTAGTTAAGCAATCAATTTTTGTAAAAGGACTCTTGGAAATGTTTAATCTAGGGTGTGGGTCATATCAGTACCATGAAATGGGAGTGATTAGTTTTTTTTTTTAAATGTGACATTTTAGGGGGAGCACACCAAACACTATGTTATGTTTTTTTGAAAAACAATGGGACCACTTTGTGTGCTCCCCTTTTTTGAGGCCCTTAATCTCTACCATTTTCAAAACAAATTTTTGGTTTAGAAACTAGACTTGGAGTACTACAACTCTTGTTCTTGTTGCATCTTCAATTTTTTAGTGTAACTATCTTTATTTTCTTGTCGAAGTTATTAAGTTTTCCTATTTCAAAAAAAGTGACAACTAAAGACTCCATTTTGGTCCCTCATCTTTGTGCACTTACCCTGAAATAATATTAAAATATTTATACTATTACATTTAAAAAAATACAAACTTCAAAATAAAATTCAATATGGTATTTTTTTTATCTTAAATAGAATTATAATTTTGATCTCCTTAGAATATATTAAGATGTATAATGACCTAGTAGCCACCTACACTAAGATGCTATATAGATTACAAAATTTTGGCCATTTTTTTGGGTTTCTTTATATGTATTGAAAGTGTAAAGCTATTGTTTTGGTTTGTGTGTATTTACAATGAATGTAAGATTATTCATTATGTGGACCAATGTAAAAAATTGGCCATTTAAAAAATACATTGACACCTATGAATAGATGCCTCAATAACCATGTGCTACAAACACCAACAAATTATACAAGTGATCTAATACATATTCCTCTACTAGATGCTTTGACTAATAGCTATGCTTACATATCCAAAACATTGTGTGCAATAGTACCAAAAAAATGTACTCCTCCTTTAGGGGAGAGGACCCAATAATCGAGCACCCTAACTTTGTGCTTCTCAAAATCCTATGTGAAAATTTCAAATCACTCTCAATTTTTTACAACAAATTTCTTGGCAAGTCTCCTGCTTATAACTAAGATTTCAAGACCACATCATCAAATATGATGTCACATCAGCATATTTTTTCCAAGGTGTCCAAAAGAGCCAAAAAGTAGGTGAAACCAATGGTTGTGCAAAAAAGATACCCATACTTGCGCAACTGATGTGATATCACGCGATTTATAGTTTTTTACAACCAAGTGTACATTTCATTCAATTATGGGTAGTCATCATAGAAATAACAACTTTAAAGTCACAACTATAGGTATAATGTTGTAAAAGAAACTGGATATTAAATCAACAACTACTATCAAAGTCATTGAAACTTGTTCAGGCATTGGGCCGCTTCCCCTAATCAAATATTCAAATTTTAATTATATAAGATGCACATGCTGATAAATATTGGTACATGTGAAATATTTTAGTAGGATTTTAATTATCACATATTAATTTTTTCTAAAAATGATAATTGAAAAGTTAGATATGCAAGAAGCATATGATTAGTGAAACATGGACTAGGGAAGGAGCACAAGTTGTCACCCATGTATCAATTGTCGTTATTGAATTTCACTTATTAAAATCCCAATAAGAATCATTTGGCGGGCCAATCGTCACCCTTTTTTGGAAAAAAAATAGTAATTAGATCAATTGTGCAACGATTATTGGGGTACTTGTGCATAAGTACACGATCAATTATGCAAATCTTTTAGTTGTCAAAGTAAATGAGTAATGGACAATAGGGAACATGTTTCAACAAAATTTTGGAATGACCACTTTTTTACCCTTGCACATATAAGGGATCCCACAATGCTCATCTTTATTCTCTAAAAGCTAGAACAATAGTTATAAGCATTAAGTCACATAAGAAAAAACAAGTACAGTTCAAAAAATTAAAATATGCAAATTTAACTACAACGATTAAGAACACTCTTCCCCAACTCCTAATTTTTTTCCTTAAATACAAGGACCAATCTCTAAAATCTCTTTCTAAGAACTTCATAAAAAGGTAAGAAAATTAATAATATAACTTTCCAACAATCAAGTCCTTAGACAAATACAAGTGTTTTCTTTAAAAAGGGTTAAGGAGAAATCCACCAAGAAGTGTATATCTATAAGTAGGAGACATTTTCCACAGCAAGTCAAATTGTCATATTGCTATCAGGATTCAACTCTGTAGTTTTTTAGTCATACTCATTAACCAAGAAGTGTATAGGGGAAAACACCCAATTACCGACAAGGGTCTGATAACAGTTATGCCTTTGTCATAGATACCCCCAATTACTAATACTAATTGAGCCCCAAAAATGAAAAATAAATGTACCAATAGTCAATCACACATGTACTAATAGCCGATCATTTTCTACCTTTTTTGGTTGGTAATTGACCCATTTGTGCACCACTATTGGGACATTTTGTAATGGCTACTAAGACATTTGGCCACTACTGGTGTAAGAACACAGCGGGTATCGGGCAAGCATTTTGAAATGACACTTTTAGACCACTTTGCACTCCATGATCCCTATAGAGAGATCTATGAATACCCAAAAGCTGAAACCTTATCTTTAAGCACTTCACTCACCTACGGAAGTACACCACAAAAATTGGCAAAATCTGATTATAGTTTAGGATTTGTAGGTGCGTGAAATTAGCCCTGACTGCTATTGGGTGTTTTCCCTGTCTATCTAAATTTTTTTTTTGGGTTGTAGAATCTCATTTTGTAATAGTTGAATCATACTTTTGTACTAGTGGTCAACTCTTGGGGAATGATTACATAAAGCTTGGAAAAATTTGTTGGGAAGTTGACTTCTTGAGGATGCATGACTCATTTTGTGTTGTCATCATGGCAACAAAGTCATGTTTAGTTTCTGTCATGAAAGACAAAATGACTAACTATGGAAAACGGGGCAGACAGAGATACTCAGCGATCAGCACATCAACACATGTGCGAGAGATCAAGTCAGTGTATGCGCATTCAAATATATGTTGTATGACACATGTACATGCTACATCTAGACACACATAGTACAGAACAATAGTACGGGAAAGTTACAAGTAGATCAGTAGACCAGCAGCCCAGAAGATAGAGCATGGAAGCCGACTACTATTTTGATCAGCGTGAATTATTTTGTAATGTAATGGCTAAGCACCTTTGGTTATATGTTTTTAATGATGTAATTAACATTGTAGTAAACACGCTTGAGCCAACTTGTTCGGAAGCATTGTATATTTTGTTTTAGGGCCGAATAGTGTTTTGTTTTGGGTCGCGCCTATTCGGATATGAACATATAAGTATGTAATGTAAATTTATGTTACAAGCATCGATTATTATGTAAGAGGAAGATACAAAAGTGCAGTATAATGAAGTCAGTATATGATATAGCTCTTTAAGAGAGTAAGAGCATTCACGCATACACAAAACTGATCAGACAGCAGTGTCATCACAGTAGTTCATTTTGATATAGTGTATATCATCTTTCAGAAGGTTGTAGCCTTCATCCTATTGGGAAATGAGCCTAGGTAGTGAGCCATATACCTTTAACAGGGATTTTTAAAAGACTCCTAACAAGGTCAGACCTTTAACTAGGTCATTGTACTCATATTGTAAAGACTGCTTCTAACAGGGCAAAGGAACTTTAACAGGTTCATTATACCTAGAACAATATTTGTGGGTACTAATTCCCACCGGGGTTTTCCTCTGATCAAGGTTTCCCCATAATCATATCATGTGTTATGAGTTCTTATGTTAAGCTTCATTCTATGTATGTTTGATTTATGTTTAAGTT
>MU225562.1:67888-98637 GCA_018584345.1 Thuja plicata | reverse complement strand
CTAGCAATATAACTTTTGTTTCATGACGATTAATAAGAGAAATCATAAATATATATTAATGTCAAGGGACAAAAATAAGAATATAAGTACTTAAAGATTATACATGTATTAAACAACATCTTTTAGAGCATTGTTCATTCAAATTCTCTTTCAAAAACACAGTATACTTAAAAAGACATGTACATCTTTACTAGTACCTACCTTTATATTCCCTTCACACCATGATGATAACCCTAGTCACTTTATAAGATTTAAGACATAATATAAACATTCGTCTGTATGAAAAGGAAATGTCATTTGTCACATCGTTATCAATCAAACTTTAATATCTTGTAATCTCATAAACAATAACATCATTCTTTTATCGAAAATAATGAATATTCAAATGAATGAAGGATTAATTAAATCAAGATCAATCCTTTTCAAAATGTTAATAGATCGTTAATTAAAACATTTGAAAGTATTAATGAATCAAGGATATAATTATCTTTTAAAATATTATCTCTTAGTCATGATTGTAAGTTAATGACTTTTGTCATCAATGTGGATCAGTGATTTGTAATGGTAAGATATATCGGATTCCATATAAGCACATTAGGGAAAAACATCGCATAAGATTTTAAACTTAATCAAAAGCATATTCAATATCAATTGTAATCACATTATGTCTTTAAGAGAAGGAAGTTACAAGATCAGGTCCTAGATTTCCCTAGTGGAAAAGAAAATGTTAAGAAAATGATTCTAAGACAAATGTGAATCTTTAAACATTAAGCATTTAGACATATGAAAGTGAACAAATACATGATAACACTTTGATAAGACAAGGATAATAAAAAGAAGCTATAAAAGACAAGTATAACAAGGATAATGAAAAGAAGCTATAAAAGACAAGTAGGTATTTGTAGACAGATACTTCCCCCAAGGAGAAAGAATGTAAATCACTTTGTTGATATGGGCTCCACCACAATGTTCTCAGGTCTTTCTCAAATTGCACTGAAACATAAAAATCCGAAAAAATTACATTGTTTTTTTGGACATTCAGAAATATTGGAGAGAGCGAGGAATCAGTGGTACATAACAGTGCAATCATTATTATTCAGTAATTTCTGGAAAGGAGTTTGTGGTGGAGGTGGAGGTGGAGCACATGTGTTGAGGTGTGTTGGGAGAAAAGGGCGGCGTGAAGGAAACGAAACTTGGAAACCCATCCGGCCTGTGTCCAACCGCCTGGCAGTGGGGACACCCATAACCCAGTTGCTTTATCCGTTGAAGCTGAGTGAGAACCTCCATCATACAGGGCCTGTCGTCCTTCTCAGGCGAGAGACACATGAAGGCTAACTCAGCAACCCCTGTGACCATTGAATTGACAAGAGGGTCCCTCTGAAACTCCAGATCTGGATCCACCAGCTCCTGCAAAGTGCCGTTTTGAATCTTGGAGATCGCCATGTTTGCCAAGCCGATGTCCTTGCCCTCTCTGTTTCTATCCACAGCTTTCTTCCCGGAGATGAGCTCCACCAGAACTACACCGAAGCTGTACACATCACTCTTATCTGTGAGCTGATACATCTGATGATACGCCGGGTCTACATAACCTGGCGTCCCCTGGGGAGCTGTGGAAATGTGTGTGGACTCTAGAGGAATCACCCTTGACAACCCAAAATCAACCACTTTTACTTTCATATACTCATCCAACAAGATGTTAGAGGACTTCACATCTCTGTGAAAAATTGCAGGCTCAACGGAAAAATGAAGGTAGGCCAAAGCATCTGCGGTTTCCAAAGCAATGTTTAACCGGGCCTTCCAAGATAAGCCCTCTTCTGATCTTTCTGAGTATTCATGGTGAAGATGGTGGAACAAAGTGCCATTGGGGAYGTATTCATAAACAAGCAGCAGTTGTTTSCGTTGGTGGCAGTACCCGAAGAGGCGAACCAAATTAGCGTGGTGGACTGTGGAGAGAATTCGGAGTTCATTGAGGAACTGCTCCAGCCTTTTGGGGTTATTCTCGTGGAGTTTCTTCACTGCAACGGTGCRCCCATCCCGGAGGTWCCCCAGGTACACYACGCCGAATCCCCCGCCCCCCAATTCCCTACTCTTCTCAAACGCATTTGTCCCTTCTTCCAGTTCCTCGTAGCTGTACACTTTCAAACTGGGGATAAATTCAAAACGTYTGCCCCAGCTGGGGCTACCCAACCCTAACCGTTTCCTWGTCCTACACCAGATGAATACAARTRCTGTTGTTGCAGCTACCAATGCAACCGCACCTCCGATGCACCCCGCTGAGCCACAACCCACAATCAAATTAGATMTAAATARACCWAAAACATAAASWTTGATTTTCACTGTTATGCTTCTGAGAATGATTGTGTGTAAGTTTTTAGCATYAACGTTTASGATYATACTYCATGATYCATCATCAGTTTTGAGYTCTYTCATTSTGAYGATGGATYATGGAGTATGATCYGATGCTAAAAACTTAMRCACAATCATTCCGAGAAGCATAATAGTGAAATTCATRRATTGTRRAAATTTGTTATCATTAATAAAYATTRATATAAAACAGACGAACCCAAAACCTTACCAATGATAAACATTTTCCCTCTTCCGCTAGTGCCTGYCATAAGTGAAGAAGAATCATGRATGAGARAAGGATGATGTTGTGAAAAGGAGAAATGAAATGAATAAAATGAAAAGTTTTTAATGACGTCTATAAGACTATCAGTCTAAGGGACCAAAGAGCAAATTAGGCATCCTGCTGGGATTTCTCTAAATTGTTCCGTTTTGTTGTAGATCCAAATTAAGAAAATTAAAAAGAGTGTTACGATTAATCCGTACCATTGACGCAAGTGAGAGGGTGGGAAGRGGCGTTCCTGCAATGGCACAGAAACGGATGAAGAGGATCCGAAACATTGTACCCGCATATCCCTTCACTTGAATTGCACAAATTACACTTATCCTCGTACCTCGTATCCGTTTGCCATTCTACCCAAAATCCCTTTTTGAGAATATTATAGGCTCCTCTCCAATAGTTTTGTGGGATTAACTTAGTCGAGTAATCGATCGGCTCCAACTCCTTTGTGGGTATTTTAAAAACGGATCGACAAGTGCTATTGGTCTTATAAGAGGACCAATTGGCATCTATGTCATCATTCGAGAAAGCCAGGTAAGAATCTCTGCTGCAATTTATTTGAGAGAAATTTAGAACCTGCCTTTGGCATTGGATGAAAAAATAGAGTGTGGAGTGCGAGGAGAGCATCTGAAACGGACTGCCTGAGATGTTGAGGGTCGCATTTGGCAGATAGCAATAACTAGAAAGAGCTGCTTCATCCACAATTTGAATTCTGTGGTCAGCATCCTTAATCTTTTGTATTCTGTATTCATGCCTGTTGATCTCTATTGTTGGGGAACGCTCACTGTCACAGTGGATTTGGAAATCCGGGTGACCGCAACCAGGAGCAGCGCCGAAGGGAGATTGGATGTTGGCGTTACAAGAAGATGAAGAAATGGAACACTGGTCAAACAATGGCGGTGAAGGCGGTGAAGGTGAAGGTGAAGGTGAAGGTGAAACAGAACATGTGCAAAGAGGAAAGATGAGGAGCATTAAAGCGATAAGCAGAGAGAATAAGTCCATTGGGATGCACCAAACATCTGCCTGCGTAAAGAAGATGAATCTGAAGAAAACTAAGTAGGAAGAGGCTAGCGGTCGGTGGGTTCTCATCTCATCAATGTTTTGACTTTCTCACTGTCAAATGCCATGGCCCAGGGTGCAAAACACTCTAAGTCGTTCATAGCCCACTTTAGTTGAACTTTTTTTTTCCCTCTTTTCGTCTCCTTGCTTGTTTTACGCGGCTCCGCTACACTTCCAAGACGATTTTTAAGTAATTTATTATTAGGATGTGGAAAAAATAATCACTAAATAATGTTTTTTTAAAAGTATTCCTGAAGAAAAATGATCCTTCTTGAACATCTTATTCATTATGAAAGAAAAAAAAAACCATGACTCAAGAGTCTCATTATAAAAATAAAAGATTAATAATTATATTAATACAAATAGATACCATCAAAATATTCCTTTCAAACATAGACCTTTTTAATTTAAATAAAGTGGAGACCTTTTTAATTTAAATAAAGTGGAGACCTTCTCAAAACAAAGAAAGTGGAGAAACCTTTTCAAAAGGGTAATGTCAGGGATGACGAGGACACTAAAGGAGAGGAGGAAGAAAATATGTATGATGAGGAAACAAAGGATGAAGTGGAGATGCTCCAGACCCCTAAGAAGGCAAAATTTAAAGGCTCGCTTTCTAAGAAAAATTTGAAGAAGGCGGTTGTGGAGGAATCTGAAACGGAAAAGGAGACATATGATGATGAGTATGAGGAGAATAAGGGGAAAGAGGGTAAAAAGAGGAAATGTGGGGATCTCGCTGGCAACAAAAATAAGAAGAATAAAAAGGGGGAAAATACTAGTAAGAGGAGAATTGTTCTCTCATCAGAGGATGAAGAGGATATGGAGAAGGAGAAGAGTACAGGGGGAAAAATCAGGGAAGAAACAGGGGAAGATGACAAAATGGAGGAGGATATCGGCAATTTGGGTGATGACCTTATCTCCTCGGAGAAGACAGAGGAAAACCTGCAGAATGCCAACAAGATTGTGGAGGAGATTGTAAATAGTATTGACAAAGGTACTACGGGGACCAAAGCCATTGAAAATCCTGTGAATGAGGAAACTGAAAAGAAAAATAGCGTGGTTAATGACAGTATTAATAACAAGAAATTTTTGTTGGACTTTACCTGTATGCTGGGTAAAATGTGGATGACAATGAAAATATCAAAAAGAAAGATTATGGGAGGAGAGGTTAACCTCATCAAGAAAATTAGTATTAGGGACAAACCGATGGTGGTCTGCATCGATGAGATGAAGGATGTGGTGGGTAGATCGGATGCCTATGTTGCAATGGTTGATAAGGTTTGTGAGATGGAAAAACTGAAGGAGAAAGAGGACAAGGCAGTGGATGGGGATTTCGAAGGTAAGCTCCATAGGATGCATATAACATAGTGGATAAACTTGAAGATACCATGCGCAAGATTGGGGAGCAAAGCCTGGTTAGCCTTAAAGCCAACATAGAGCATGCGAAGATATTGGTGGATAAGATGGAATATGACAAGCTCAAGAATAAGGAGGGTGTATTATAATTTAATAGAGTTTAAGTGACGGAAGGCTACGAATGTAACAGGTGTTCATTGGAGAGAGAATCGTGATGGTAGAATTATTAATTATAGCTTTATCTCCCATGCTTTCTGGGTTATTTTAGCCACTTCTCGTCAGTTGAATACAAATAAAGCCTTATGCTTTTGTCTTCTTTTTTTTGGGAAGAAGAATTCTAGTAGGATGGGAGGTGATCTTAAGAGAGAAGAGGCTGATAATTGTAGGAAGTTGAAAGAGGAGGATATGGCTATGGTTTGGCGAAAACTAAATAAAGGCGGTCTTGCCCCGTATTTGGAGAAGCTCCATGGTTACAACAAAACTGTAACTCAGAAATTTTATGAGGGATGACGTAGTAATGAGGTGACCATCGATGGAAAGACAATAGCCCTTATGGTGGAAGTCATTTCCCAAATCACTGGTATCCCTAACCAGGGTCTGAAATTCTATAGGAATCGTAAGATTTCGGATATGGCCGTGAAATTTTTTCCAAAGTTTGAAAAAGAGAAAGAGACTTTCATTGATGTGAAGGATAATGGCTTTATTGATGTCAGCAAGATTAAGAAAATTTGGCAGAACATGCTGATGGTTATCATGAAGTACATCACCCTAGATGACCGCTTCACGAGGGCACAGTCTCACCACTTCATGTTGTTAAATCACTTCAGGTACAAATATTTAGTGACCATTCCCTACTATTTGCATAGTTCTCTGCTTAAAAGTCTTTCTGAGCATAAAAAGAAATTTAAGAAGCATGTGTTGCATGAGGGTTTGATTCTGTTGATCTACGAACACATAAGGGATAATGTCCTAGAACCCATTAATAAAACCCATGGTATGAGAAAGGGTAAATGGAAAGCAGGGGAGGGTATAGAAGGCAGCTCCAATACTGCTAAGCGGGAAGAAAAAACTTGGAGTGTTGATAGTGACTCTGAAACAGAGGATTCCTGTGAAGAGGAAAACATTGTGGCTGAAAAGAACCCTAGTCACAATGAGGAATAAGATACTACGGAGGATTCTGGAAGAGAGAATGAGATTCAGGTTGAGGAGGAGGCTGAAAAAACAAAGCAGGGCAATATTGAGAAGCATGATGAAGAGGAAGAGGCCAAAATGGAGGATATTGACCAGCCTCGGGGAGGGATGAACAATGACCGTGACTCAGACAATGAGAAGGAAAATCTGGATACAGGGGTGGATGCCATCAATGTCGAAGGTATGTCTGGTGAGAACTTTAGCTAGAATTCGAAGAATTTAGAGTAACTTGTGGATAAACTTGTCTAGTTTTCCACCATGGAGGTTCCTAATAGGGAGGAAAGCAGAAAAAAGGAGGAGGTGCCCATTCTTGGTAACTTTGTTCCAGGGGTGAGGCATGATGTCCCGATGTCACATGATACTAAAGACATCTCTGAGGAGGAAATAGAGGATGTCAGCAATAGGAGGGTCAAAGAGTCTTCTATTAAGCTTATTTTTTATGATTTCAATGATAGAGAGGTGATCACCATTGGGGCGCTCCAAACGGCTAAAGCCGAGGATCTGTACTCTTTCAGGTTCAAGAAATGGTGCTTTCAAGAAATCAAAATGCTCTTGATCTGAATTATAGAAAACTAGAGGCCAACAATAATAAGATTATGGAGAAGATGGTTGGTGGGGGGTAATGAGTAGGATATGAATTTCACTCAGGAAGTGGGGAAATTAATGGAAACCATCAATGGTTGTGTGGACAAGCTCAAAAAACAACATTTTTGAGATTCCCCAGCATAGTAAAGACAATATAAAATCCACCAGCTCCAACCTCAAAGCCTTGGTGAAAGTTCTGGAAAATAGGTTGAAGAATGTTGGAGATCACAGGGATGAGATCCTAGAGGAAAGCGAAGGGTTGGGGACTAGAACTACAACCAGTGTTAAGAAAAACTCCCTGCTTGCTAACAAAAATGTCACTAAGCTCAAAGCCATCATTGGGAGGATGGAGGAGATTGAAGGAAAAATGGATGATACTCTGAAGAGTAATCTTTCTCTGGATGGCACTGGAGTATGATTTGGGTGCTCTGCTAGTTTTCTGGGTGGTTTTTTTTTTTGTTTTTGGTAGGGTTGTCTTTTGCTCGGTTCCTTATTTTTTGTAGTGTTTCATAAATTTTTTTTCTGCTTATCTTTGGTTGTAAAGGGTTTCGGGTCCCCTTCAAAACTTGCTTTTACATATTAATCAAAACAAAGACAAAAATAAAAGACACACAACACAAGGGTTAGTATTAAAATAACAGATCCAAATCAACTAGTTGAAGAGACCTCGATAAAAAAATGTCTCATTCACTAACATATTATACTTGGAATGTTATTACAAGAGAACAAGTTGTCTCATAGGAAGAGAAAGAAAGCACATCAAAGATGATACAAGACACCATGATTAACCAATCAACAAGTGGTGGGATTATGGAAGAGATAAAAATACCCAGGAATTACATAGACTAGAAAAGTGTGTTATGATAGGTGATCAATGAAAAAGGCATAGATTCCACTAAACAGCAAGTTGCATTATATTATGTGATCTGTGAGATAAAGAGGAGGAAGAATACAAAATAATCTAGCAGGTTATGTTAAGCTAGTTCCACTCATCCAGAGAGAGAGAGAGAGAGAGAGAGAGATGATGGTCTAGAAAACTATATTATGCTAGTAAACTCATCCAAAGGATATCCTAGGAAAGCATTGTATCCCAAGAAATCCTACTAAAATAGTGAAAAATGATTACCCTAAGGAAAGTATTGTCTCCTTGAAAATTTACAAGGCCATAAGAGGATTAACCCAAGGAAAGCATTTTCTCCTTAGGAATCTACTTTATAATAGGCAAGGACATAAAAGGATTATGGCCCCAAGGAAAGTATTGTCTCCTTAGGGATCTACTAAATAATACAAAATGATTACCCCAAAGAAAGCATTGTCTCCTTAGGAATCCACTATATAATATGCAAGGGTGTAAACGGATTACCTCAAGGAAATCATTGTCTCTTTAGGAATTCGTTAAATAATACCCAAGGGCATAAAATGATCTAGGAATTTTTTAAACAATACACAAGGGTGTAAAAGGATTACCTAAAGGAAAGCATTGTCTCCTTAGGAATCCACTAAATAATACACAAGGGCATAAAAGGATTTAGAAGTCCGATAAAAAATACGCAATGGTGTAAAAGGATTACCCAAAGGAAATCATTGTCTACATAGTAATTTGCTAAATAATATGTAAGGGTGTAAAATCATTACCCCAAGGAAAGCATGTCTCCTTAGGAATCCACTCTATAATACAAAATGAGGCTGCATATGTTCCCCCTCCTTAATATGACAACTGTATAGTCGGAAAATGGAAGCACTTCCATTGTAGACTGGTTTAGCCAACCAAGTAAGTGGTTTGGGGTCATGTCAAGCGCCTTGAATGGGTCTTTGACTTGGATCTAGCTTTTTCCCCTATTCTGCCCCATTTCCCACCTTTCCAGCCTGTTTCTGACACCCTAAACTAGAAACTAAGATTTTTGACCTCAGGGTCAAAATTGACCTTTCTGGGTCAAGGTTGACCTCACCCTTGACCTAGTTCAAGGTTGACCTCAACCTTGACCTAGGTCACAATCAACCTTTTTCTGACATTTTGTCCAAATTCCAGATTTCCAGGATTTCTGGATCTCGGGCTTCGGAAAAGTTTAATTCCTGCTTCCGGGTGGGCTGTTTTGGGTTCTGAAATGAGAATTCTTAAATTATATTTAATATAGGTCCACTTCTAAGGATATATGTTTAATGGTAATTTAATTCTCCTATGTAGACCTCTCTAGAATATTGTGCCCTAGATTTGTAAAAAAAGGAAGCTTTCTCCTCTCATTTTCTCTAACCATCATCAAGCATAATCACAAGCGCTCAAGACTTGAAAGAACAAGCTAAGAATCAAGATTTGAAGCAAGCATCTACTCTCAAGAGTTCAAGCATCCTATTCATCAAGGAGATCCATTGGTATCCATTGAAGGATTCAAGCTCTATGGAGCCCTCTTGTTGAAGATTTACAAGCAATTGATTTGAGACATTCCACATTCTACATTCTACATCCATTTGGTGCATACATACTTGTGGATCTACAGATTTGAATCCACCACAAGGGCTTCTATACAAGCAAGGTAAATTTTTTTGTTTACTTTGTTTACTTATGCAATTTTAATTTGATAATAAGGTTAATTCCAAAACTGGGGTTTGACCAAGGCAAACCCCTCCCCCACAACAAACAAACCATTTTTATTGTAGGTACAGGTTTGGAACAGAGAATTAAAGTGCAGATCCGGATACCCTTTTTGGAAAAATTTCAAGATTCATGAACAGATTTTCCGTCAGAGTTGTGCAGGTCAAGGTCGACATTTTGGGGTCAAGGGTAACATTTCGGGGTCAAGGTCAACATTGACTTGAGGGTACAAATCAGAAATATGTCAGAAAAGAAAATGATTTCTGGGTTTTGTAGATCTCGTAGTTTCGGTTTAGGATTGCAAAAATCAATAGTTTCTAAGACCATCTAACAGGGTTTCTAGCATGTTCTTTTTCAAAGGTAAGTATTTTATTCCATTTTCCTTTACAATCATTTCCAGATTTACACCCCTTATAAATTACAATTTAACTTAAGGTGGATAATATGTTCATAGGGTCACTTTTATGATCAAACCAACATTGTTCTAAACCCTATCCATATTTTCTCCTTTACCTTTTGGTGAACCCACGATAGACAACTCTTTCTTTTTGGTGTTAGATTTACATTTTATGTTAGATCTTGCATGCATATAGAAGTAGATTTATTTTATGCACTTGCATTCATATTTAAAAAATATATAAAAATACAAAATTTCCTTAAAAATACAAAAACATTTACATTTTTCATGCTTGCAATGTTACTTTGTGTTCAACATGTATGATTTTTGTTTTGAATACTTTGAGGAGGTTTTTGTTGTGAAAGAGGATATATCTCCTAATGAGGTACATGGAAGTGAGGGTGAAAATGGTTCGAATGAGATCTCTATTGATCCTATTCCTATTTCATACTCCTCCACAACCTCTCCAATTGACCTTTACCATAGGGTGTGTGCATGGTTACCTTCATGTTCCACTATTTACAACATTGATACACCTAGAAAGACTTCATTTAGTGTGTGTGATGTTTCTTTGTCCTTTCTTGTATTACCTTTTAAGGATATGTTAAAGAAAGTAGATGACTCTAATATTTGTCTTTATGGAGATGAGTTAAATACTGATGTTAATTCTTCTCCTAATATATGTCTTTTCTATGAGCCTACTTTAGAATATAATTTACCTTATTTCCCCTTTAGGGATCAAGCTTTAGTGATTTATGGAACTTCTACAAGGTGCTTTATTGATAGGGATGATAATCCTCCTATTTGGGATGAACCTTTGGATATGGATGTTGATTAATCTCTTCCTCATGAAGCCATTGTGGATGATTCTACTTTTGGGATGAACCCTTGGATAAAGACATTGATTTCTCCCCTCCTCGTAAAGATTCCTTGATACAAGAAGGTGATTTATTAATGGATGACATATTCATACATGATGGTGACTCTTTTTCTAAAACACACTCCCCTTATGCAGACATTTTAGAGAAAGAATAAGACATTATAGATGCTTTACCTCCATTTGGGATTCCTTCTAGTGATGAGGCATTAGCGGAGAATGATATGAATTCCCTTCATGCTCTCCCTCTTAGTGATGATCTTATGGAGAACCAAGCTCCTACCTCATCTCCTCCTAGGATGTCTTCTTTCCATCCTTCTTGTGAATCTATTCATAGTGTTGAGACAACTAACATGGTTTATCCAAAACCCTTGTTGACTATTAAAGGTTGTCCTCACATTACTATCAAGGGTAAACCTAGAGATCCTTTGGATTTCTTTGATAACATAGATTCTGTTTCACATGCTTATTGTACAAGGAATAACCCTCAACCTAATCTGGCGGTTCCTACTTATTTACCACCTTCTCAACCTATTCTTCCTCCTCCACCCCATCTTCCTAGCATGGAGTATGATATGATAAACCAATTACACAATACCCCTGCCAGGATTTCTTTATGGGAGCTTCTTCAAACTTCACCTACCTAACATGAAGCCTTGAAAAAATCTCTAGCAACTCTTCCCACTCCACCTCCTAATCAAGAGAATATCAATTCTTTTTCTTACAGTGCATGCATGCTACCCTAGGTCCTTTTGACATTATATTTACTCAAAAGGATTTACCTTCTAAAGAAGTTCAGAATCAATATGATGCTCTTATGGTTGTTGTTACTATCAATAAGAGTATCATTCGTAGGACCTTGATTGATAATGGATCTGGGCTTAATATTTTTAGCATGGACATGCTCAAGGAAATTAAAGCCGATCTTTCAACTATTCAACCAGATAATAACCCTATTAATGGATTTGATAATATTGCAAAGAAAACTTTGGGTATTATTACGCTACTTATTAAGGTTGGTCCAGTTATTCTCAATACACCTATTCATGTTATGCCTGGACCCCTCAATTATAACCTTCTTTTGGGTAGACCTTGGTTGCATGAGATGCATGTTGTTCCTTCCACCCTTCATCGTAAAGTCAAGTTTATTCACAACAACATGATATATACACCTCATGCAGATGATGCGCCAAATCCTTGTTTGATTATTCAAATCCATAATACTCCTATTCCTGATAGTAATCCTTATTCCTCTAATGCTCTTCCCGGAGATGATTGGGGAACCTTGGATTTTAAACCTACCTTTATTGGAGAGTGTAAGGTTTCTGATCTTGATTTTATGAAACAACAAAGAGAGTTTGAACAACAATATTTTGCTTCTACTTCTAATTGCCTTCGTAATAAATTTTTCGCTGCTTCTACCCACTATGAATCTATCAAACCTACTAATGATGACATACTGACTACTAAAGTTCCATTGAATCCTTCTGATATGGCTTCTTGTTATGGTCCTGGTTATCATTTACTAGTTAAACAAGGATTCCATGGTCAAGGATAAGGTAATCATAAACTGGGAATTCAAATGCCCTTACATAATAGGGGGCATAAGCATTCTTATGGACTGGGATTTAATCCTCAACAACACATTAATGTTTCCAACATCTCAAATAACACTTCAAAACATGATGACACTATGAAGGAATTTGACCAAGAATTTCTTTTTCCTAAACTCCTTTGTGCTAAGATGATTACTAGACCTAAATGCAAAAATAAACGTAGTCCACACTTGAAGGCTTTTCCTTTTTATTTATATCATAGATTTCATGATCACTCTACTAATGAATGTCAAGCTTTACATTATAATATTACACAACTCATTGATAGTAAAGTTATTTCTATATCATGTGGCAATGAGTTGTATTTCAATCCTATTTTCTCTAAATAACATTTATGTTCCTATTATGGAACTCCATGTTATGTAAACAATGTTAGCCTAATCTTTGGGGGCTCGTTGTGTTGCATAGTATTGTGAGCAATATAATAGGTCCCCTTTCATACTTGTTCGTACACTTGGGGGGAAACGATGCCATCTCCTTATTTTTTGTCTTTCCGGGATTCACTTTTCCCTTGGCTAACCATTATCTATCAATTATGTCATATCCAACATACATTAAAATTTTGTTTTGCATTGAGGATCTATGTCCTTGATCATAACCCATTTCTTTGTTTGACATTGGGTTTCCATGGTTGATAAATATCTCACCTTGGAAACTGAATATTGTGCTATCCCTCACAAGGGTTACTTTTCCACTTCTTGCATGATATCTCTTTGCATTCGTCCCTTCCATGGCCTCATAGGAGATGTGACCTTCTTGGCTTGGACTGGGTGTTTTCTATGGATATTGTCTTAATGTTGAAGAAGGCTTTATTCTTGTTCTTTTCTTTCCTTAACATGTCAAAATAGTATGTACTTTTCCATCTTAAGGAGAGGGGCATATATACAGCCTCCCTCGTTCTATATTATTGCATTTTTGTTCTAACCTTTTGTTTTGCAGCATGCTAAATCCTCTGAAGGTAATGCAAATAAGTTGCTAAATCTTGAAGAGATACGCATTCAATTACAATTCAATATGCTAAATCCTTGGAAGGTAATGCACATAAGTTGCTAAATCCTGAAGAGATACGCATTTTACAAATGTATTCCATGGTGATCTAAGGATATGGATCCATGGGTACTTCATAAAAGTCGTCAGAAGATGCACTACATACATGCACAAAGCCACCAGAAGGCGCATAAATTTATGTGGTGAATATCAAGTGTTTTCTTGGTGGGCCATCCTATCCTTTTTGTGGTTCACAGTGAGATATACACATCTTACTAGGCGAGCTAACCTCTCTCTCTCTCTCTGACCGGTGATGTGTCTCTTATCGTGATCTTAGGGTTGATAAAGACTTAACTACCTTGGGGGATTGAGGATTCCTTTGTCCCTTTTGATTTCAATAATATTATCTATTCTTCATGATCTCCTTTACCAAGAGTTTGTGTCGAGTCCATACTCTTGCTAAAGTGGGGGCTAAATGTATAGTCGGAAAATGGAAGCACTTCCATTGTAGACTAGTTTAGCCTTCCGAGTAAGTGGTTTGGGGTCATTTCAAGTGCCTTGAATTGGTCTCTGACTTGGATCTAGATTTTTCCCCTATTCTGCCCCATTTCTCACTTTTCCAGCCTGTTTCTGACACCCTAAACTGGAAATTGAGATTTTTGACCTCGGGGTCAAAATTGACCTTTCTGGGTCAAGGTCGACCTCACCCTTGACCTAGGTCAAGGTCAACCTCACCCTTGACCTAGGTCAAGGTCGAACTTGACCTTGACCTAGGTCACAATCGACCTTTTTCTGACTTTTTGTCCAGATTCTAGATTTCCAGGATTTTCGGATCTCGGGCTTCGAAAAAGTTTAATTCCCGCTTCTGGGTCGACTGTTTTGGGTTCTGAAATGACGATTCTTAAATTATATTTAGTATAGGTCCACTTCTAAGGGTATAGGTCTAATGAGAATTTAATTATCCTATGTAGGCCTCTCTAAAAGATTGTGCCCTAGATTTGTATAAAAGGAAGCTTTCTCCTCTCATTTTCTCTAACCATCATCAAGCATAATCACAAGTGCTCAAGAATTGAAGAACAAGCTAAGAAGAAAGATTTGAAGCAAGAATCTACTCTCAAGCATTCGAGCATCCAATTCATCAAGGAGATCCATTGGTATCCATTTAAGGATTCAAGATCTATGGATCCCTCTTGTTGAAGATTTCTTCATCCACATTCCTCCAAGCCTCTTCCTCTTCCAAGATCCATTCAAGATTGGTGTTGAAGATTTACAAGAAATTGATTTGAGACATTCCACATTCTACATTCTACATTCTACATTCTACATTCTACATCCATTTGGTGCATACATACTTGTGGATCCACGGATTCGAATCCACCACAAGGGATTTTATACAAGCAAGGTGAATTTGTTTATTTACTTTGTTTACTTATGCAATTTCAATTAGATTATAAGGTTAATTTCAAAACCGGGGTTTAACCAAGGCAAACCCCTCCCCCCCCCAAAAAAAAAACCATTTTTCTTGCAGGTACAGGTTCAGAATAGAAAATTAAAGTGCAGATCTAGATATCCTTTTTGGAAAACTTTCAGGATCCGCAAACATATTTTCCATCAGAGCTGTGCAGGTCAAGGTCGACATTTTGGGGTCAAGGGTGACATTTCAGGGTCAAGGTCGACATTGACTTGAGAGTACAAATCGGAATTGTGTCAAAAAAGAAAATGATTTCTGGGTTTTGCATATCTCGTAGTTTTGGTTCAGGATTGCAAAATTCAATAGTTTTTGAGACTGTCTGACAAGGTTTCCAGCATGTTCTTTTTCAGAGGTAAGTATTTTATTCTATTTTCCTTTACAATCATTTCCAGATTTATAGCCCTTATCAATAACAATTAAATGTAAGTGGATAATATGTGCATAGGGTCACTTTTATGAGAAAATATCCATTGTTCTAAACCCTATCCATATTTTTCATCTTTACAACAACATAGAGATATGATGACATCTTAAGGAAAATTAGAATAAGGATACCCATCTTCAACAACAAGGAGATATCCTTTAGGAAAAAATGTACATGCAACCTTATCCAAAGAGTGAGGACTCTTTGGAGACCAAGGGAGAGACAAATGTGTACGTATATCTTGCAACAACTGTAAAGGGATCCTTAGGAGAAAGAAATATTTTTTGCAAGACATCTACCTCAAAGAGGATTTCTTGAACAAAAATAACATCTTTGGAAAAGAGAGGGAAAAGAGAACAAGAATTCACTTTTCCCCCCCATTTCTAAGTAAAAAGGAATTCTTGATAAAGGATGACACACTTTAAGCCCCCAGGGGAATTTATTTATAATGAACATACAATTGTAAACCAGGAAGATGTTGTGATCAACGATACACACCTCTTGCATAAGAGAGAATCCTAGATGAAACAAACTACTCCATGTAAGAAAGAATGTTACATGATAAACATAAAACACTCTACTAAGGAAATTGGATCCTTAGAAAGAATAAGGGAATTGAGAAAAGAAACCTTGCCCCCCAAGGTTGAAGGTAAGAGGAAAAATAACTCATTACATACCCCAACTGATATATCAATTATAAAAAGGTGCACACTTCCAAGAAAGGAAGAGACCTTGTTAAAAAAGATGTCAATCTTGTAAATAGAGAAAGATCGTCGTGTAGAAAAAATAATTTCATGCAAGGGAGGACATCGTGATATAAAAGATACCAGTCAACAAAGAGATAATAAATGCTTTAAAAAGATAGAGAATTAAAGAAAGATTCCTTGCCCCTTAAGTGAAAATACAAGGAAAGGGGCCTATTATTTTGCTCACAAATAAAGATAAGAAACAAAAGTATAACACCATACAAAACAAAGAGCCCCCAATAAGGTAGAACACTAAGATCATATGAAGTGGAGAAACATAATAGGAAAAAGAAATGCTGGTGTACATTTTCAATATCGAGAAAAAGTATAAGATTTGTTGTAAAAAAAAAAAAAGACATCTATCTACCAGATCTTGAGAAAATGGTCTAAATTCAATACAATCAACAAGAGAATGTTTATTGTTGTGATGAAAAAAAACAATAAAAATCACCATGATGAGATATTTGATTTTTTGGTAAATGAAAGGAAGGAAATAAAATATTGGTTTCATACTTAAGACTCCAAAATATTGTCTTAGCCAAGGCCAAATGATCATCTAAAGATGCGGTAACAATTGGTGGAGTTGGTAAAAGATTTCTAAAATAAGGAGGTTTTAGTTTGAATGGAGAATAATAAATAAGATATAAGGAAGAAAAAGTTTTGGTTCGAGGTATAAATTCTATACCATTTCTAGTAACTTGTGTAGGAGGATCTATAGGGACCTTTATACCATGTTCATTAATTCCAAGATCTTGTCCACTATATCCTTGTTGAGAGGTAATGACATAGCCTAAAATATAATTTTCCTTGAGTTGGGAAAGAGAAGGACTTTCATCTCGAGGTTTTTGAAAATGTGTGGTAAAATGAGGAATGGTATATGGATTGGGCTCTTTATGGACAATGGAAATACTATCATTATTAGTCGAATCCTCTTTAGAATGGGAAGAAGAAGAAGGTTTATCAAGATCCTCATCCTTAATATTATCTTAAGAGATAAATCATGAATAAAATGCACTACATAAACATTATTAAAAATACTTTGACAAAAAGAAGAAGCTCTAAGAGAGGGAATGGGATATAAAGATGTGCATAACTAGAATTTTAAAGCTCTTGTATCAAAGTTACTTTAGGAGAGGAAGATATAGGATTTTGTGATGTGGGATTTTTAGGAGTATAATATCTATCCTCATTAACAAAAGACAACCTAGGAGAGGTACTAATATTGTTTATGTCAATGTCATCTTAAAATTCATCATTTTGAACAAAGACTCATATAAAATTAATACATTCCAAGCATTTCATTAAAAAAATGYACATGGTAAATCCACATGGRACATGGATAMAAGTCTTGAAAAATGATGTATAGGAAGGAATAATATTTGAAATTATCATGATTCCATATTCAAGAATACCATGAAGGAATGCAAGAAATATGAAATGCAAGAAGCTATTATCTATGTCATGACTTTGATAAAGGGAGGAAGGAGGAATGTAATCRCATGAGAAATAACACACCAATCCAATTTAGTAAATTCCATCATGAAAATGACTACTACCCAAATCAGATCTAGTAATGGAAATCATAAGTGGAAATGTAAGGCATCACGTTCAACAAAATGTGATGAAAGAAAATGGGTGAAAGAGACAATCACTAGGATGAATGATCAAACTAGAAAGCTCGCACCTAAATTGCTCTCACACATGTGGGAAGGAAAACTCGTCCACTTGGCTCAAGGTGGCTCAAGTGCTAAGAGGATGCACATATTCCTTCAGTATAAGGTTGAAAGGATGAATTTGAAATTAGGAATGGGAAATGAAATTATGGAAGGAGGAAACCAGGCATTTAATCATGCAATCAGATATGATAACTAGCATCAAATCTACAAAAAAATAAAAAAACTAGTACTATAATTGATCTCTATGATAGGGATTTCAGTTCATAATAGTATGTATGGGGCACCTCTGAGGGTCTAGGGTGATTTGAAGGTCAAGGGAAAGTCTGACTCACCTTATACCAGTCAAGATAAAATGCTCTTTTAGTTGACTAAAACTCTCTGTCCAATTTTGTTTTTCATTGTCTTCACACTTGCATCACCTATCACCTGCACTTATGCAATCAAAAGATTGTGGAAAATGGGTTTTCCTTGGTCAAACCCCTATTTAGGAATCAATCTTGAAATCAAATCAAAAGTTATTGTAATTAAAAGAAAGCATGTTTTTAATAGAAAAAGGCTTGATAAGAAGGATAAGAAAGTCCTATACCTTGTTGATGCAAATGCTTCTTGGAATAAGATCATAGGTGTTGATGTAATAGCATGGCTCCACCAAGACCTAAGACGGAATCACAAAGTACATTATTGTATAATGATTTTTTAATGTTTTCCACAAATGAAGGATGAAATGCCTTAGTTGCTTGATATGCTTGAATTCTTGAACCTTGATTGAACACTTGAGTGCTTGATGTGTATTCAATGCTTGTGTGTGTATCTTGGAAGCTTATGGATGGATCTCAAAATGAGGGAGGTAAATTTGTATTTATACCTCACCTAGCTCGTTTGGATCCCAAAACTCAAAGAGAGTCGACTAGGATTAAAAGTCCCACTAGAAACCTAGATGGAAATCACAATTCAATTTTTCCCTCAAGCGATGGAGTATGAGGTGAGTTAGACTCGCCCTATACAAAAACAATTCACCCTATATTGGAAAATCCAAGCTCAAATTCATATTGAGATTCCCTTAGGATATCAGGATTTTGTAAATGTACTCAAAGTCAAAGTTGAAGTGTAGACAAATACAAAATGCTACCTATAATTAAATAGGGCCTATGTATGCAAGAGGAAAATCAAATGAGGGGATATAATAAAAGAGACACACCTATAATTAAGGGATTTCATAGAAATTAAATCCAAAGAAGAATACAATTTATATATGCATAGAAGAATGACCACACACTAAAATGGGTGCTACATAAGTATAAATTGTACACCTTAGTAAGATGCCTACAATTTATGACACTACACACATTCATGGCTCTACATAAAAATATATTTAAAATGAGACATAAAATCAATGACATATAAAAATATCACAAAACTACAATCATTTTCATGCCTTTCACACAATATGACAAATTTGAGAAAGCCAAAACCCCTATTTTAGTTATTAAAATATACCTTTAATAACATACAAGTATGTTTCTACAATATTTTGTTTTGAAATAATTATTGAATGCTTGATAGCTTCTATTAACCAAGTTACCAAATGAGAATTTATCTTCATTCACAATATTATTTACAACATTTTCTAGACATAGCCTTTTGAGAACATAAAATTTTCAACTTTTTTTTGGCCAAGTCAAACTCTTTTTTTTTAAGCTTAGTGAGGAAGACTTTTTCTATTTTGTCATTTCAAAACATGTAACACTTGCACTAAAAGGAGGTGCAAGAGGTACGTTGAAAGTTAAAAATGTGTAAGAACATGAAAACCTAAACATGAATGAATGTAAATATACTTGAGGATATGATGTATACAAAATGTTTGTACTTATCAAAATTACTTAAATGAGTTCTAGTACAAGAATGTAAGCCTGCAAACCTGTATTTAAAAGTCATCATAAACTTCATAATATAAACATGTTTCATATTTAAATTTTAGTTGTTGAAGAAAAGGTACAAATATTCATTGGACTAAAACAACAAATTAACAAAAAGTTAAACGACACTAAATTGTCTTTTATTATCATTATATTCCATTAAGTTCAATAAATATCTAAAACCCAAATAAAAAAAAGGGAATTTATACAAGTGGTGATAACAAGGCAAATAGGATGGAGGAGTTTAATATTGTCTTCTTGTAGATGAATACTTCCTATAAAATGAAAATGTGTAAAAATAGAATTCAAAAAACTATCATCTCTTGTCTATGTTTTAATGGATGTTCATACTATGTTCTCAAAGCTTCCATTTTGATAGAGACAAGGTGAATGTTGCTAAAGGTTGTATGAATTCCTAATTTTACACATTTTTGTGGACCACCAAGTTGAAAAATTATTTATTATTCATCCATATTTTGTCCCTTTCCTTATAATTTGCATGTCAATTCAAGTCATATTTCCACAAAGCTATGCTTATTGCTAGCAAGCTATAAATTTGCTTCACAAAAGCTAGTGAAGTTTAAACCAATTTGATTTCTATTCACAAATTTAAGCCCCATATTTCTTTGGTTGATACACATGTGACTTTTCTAGCATTGTTATAAATGATTTTTATGCTAAATTATTGGAAATTAAAGTGTACAAATATTTTAATAGCTAGAATTAATTTGTTGGGAACACCTACACTTATTCTATCTAAAAACTAATTTAAATATTTCTTATTTATATTTAATCATATGTAGCGAAATATGGTAAAATAGTCTGATATGGTATGAATAGGAGCTCTCTTGTTCTTGATTGAATATATAACAATATTGTGTATACACACTAAATATATCTAAGTCTTGCATATCTTGAGTTCCTACTGCATAGTGAAAATACCTCTATGAAGATCATATATACACTGAATATAAATTATATTTATTATTAAATATAATATATTATTTATAAGTTACATTATTATCATATATTTTATTTTAAAAAATATTAATTATATTATAAATCAAACTATATATAATATAAGTATACTTACTATATATAACTATGAAATGAAAATATTAAATTAATAAATTTAACTGATTACATATTTCTATATGGTATACATGATGACATTAATTTGCCATTAGTATGAAAACAACACTTTCGGCAAGCATACATTGAAAGACAGGAAAAGAGCAAACCAAAAATCAGATAGAAAGAGATCATCGAAGATGACTAAGTGCAAAGAGAACCGATGACACAATTTAGTGTGTACACCAAAATTGCAAAATAGAAATATAAAGAGGAACCCGACAGAGGAAACTGACATGCAGGATACAGTGCAGACTGACGAGACAGTTTAAGAGCAACCGACAGAACAAAACTGAAAGACAGTCAGAGCATAATCGATAGACAGAAACCGAAAGTCAATTGCAGCCTGCAAAAAGTGGATCTGACTTCCACGTCAGATAAAGAAAGGTTATTATATTTATAGGATATTGATTTTTTTAAAATCTATTTCTTTAGGGACAAGAAACATGAATGTAAGTGATTTAATCAGTCTAACTGATTTAAAACACATAGACTAGGAGATCTAGGTACAAGTTGTAAACCTGATCTTAGAGTTGACATTGTTTTTCTCAAAACTTGATGATGTCAATCCATCTTATAAATAGATGATGCAATCACTCATTATAAATGGATGAAAAAGGATGTGAATAGAGGGGAGAACATGAATGAAGCCAACGAGCACATCTATGGATCAGATTGAGAGTTTCAAGAACAAGAACAACAAAAGGTGAATTTGGTTATCAGAACCAAGAACAGAGGCTACCGAGAATCAGAGGTATTATTCAATCACAATTAGGTGATAATATTTTTTATGTAAACTAAATTGGATCTATATCAACAATAGGAGATTGCATTTACCAGGTTAATTTGTAATTTTATATCATTCTAACAAGTGGAGAAAAGTGTAAAAATCCTTTCAAGGAAGGTGGATTTAACAGTCCAACTACAAATATCTTAACCGAGTGCACACTCAATAGTGTTGCTAAAGCTCCTAATAGAGTAGACTTTAACAAGTCTCCACTGATACTCTTAACATGGTAGATCATCAGAAGTGATCAAATTATAAGCCTTAACCGGCCCCTTCCAATCTATAGATAGTGAAGATTTTGTGGGTGTCATCCCCACTGCAGTTTTTACTTCCTAACAGGAGTTTTCTGTGATATCATATCTTGTGTTATGTGTCAAATTACTTTATGAATGTTTCTATGAATGTTCACATGTATGTTAATGTTATGAATTAATATAACTCACATCAAGATAGTATAGATCAGATTGAATGGATATACAATTGATTACAAAGGTTAATTGATAAAAGGATATAAAAGTTTTTAGAGGTATTGATTCACCCCTCTCCTCTTAGTACATACTTCCCATTAATCCCAAAAATTGGTATCAGAGCTAAGTCTCTTCTTGGAAAGCTTAAAGGCTTAAGAGAAAAGATCATACAATGGAGAAGTACAGACTTGATAAAAATATTGAGAATAAGAAGCTAGAATCAATATGAGACAGCTACTAGATGAAAGAAAGATTATGGCATCTCGCTGTAATGAGATAGATTATCATGAGAAAGAGATACCAAATTTCTTTGAGTCTTCAAGATCAAATACAAGCAAAACATCAGATACATCAGAAGAAAGCATCACAAGCCTAACTAAAATCAATCTACATCTGGCAGGACAAGTTAAATCTCTACAAATCAGTCAAGAGACATAGATGGTAAGGATGATTAATGTCATGAACAATGCTAGACAAGCTGAGCAAGAAAGAACACTAGCTATTGATGATAGAAGAAAGATCACAGAAAATCTACAAGAAAAAGAGTCTGAAATACAAAGACTTACAGAGCATCACCATGAGATTACATATCAGATTATTCTTATGAGTCAAGAGGCAAAAAAAAAAAATTTTGAACTCATTGAAAGAATAGAAGATATCGGTGAATTGAGGGATAAGAATGAAAAGTTAAAACATGAAATAAGAATTCAGCAGTAGCATAATGAAATTATCAAGAAAGCTAAAGAAAGAAATAAAAGAATGGATGATTTTCTTGAAGGACAAGGAAGAGTCAACAACAATACCGGTCTAGGTTTTACCGAGAATGGAGAATCGTCAAATCAAACTGATCCAAAGAATGTCTATGAAAATCCAAGACCAAGAAGGTTGACATGCAATCACTGTGGAAAGCAAGTCCATATATCAAATGGATGTAGAGGCAAAATGAAAGGTATTCCTAAATCTACATCTTCATTCATAGGATTCTGTTATAAATATAACAAGAAAGGACATAAAGCATATGAATGTAAGTCACAGATGAAACAACCAAAGAAGGAAACCTACATGGACAAGTACTGTCCTACTTGTAAAATGAATGGGCACACAAATTTTGAATGCTGGAAAAAGAAAAGGCAAGCATGGAAGCCTAAAGGTCAAGAAACTCCCTATCAACTGAAAAGAGTCAGTAACCAGTATGTATGGGATTACAACACTTGGACAAATTGTAAAGCATATGGAAGATATGGTCACATTGCTGCAAACTGTATGAGACAGTGGAATAGAAAGTCTAGAGGCTAGACTAACCTCAGAATGGCATGCTTACACTGTCATAAAGTTGGTCATCTCAAGAAAGATTGCAGAGACTGAATGAAAGAGACAAGCACATATCCCAATGGAAACACCATTGAAGACATCCGTAGGGCAAGAGAAAAAAAATGGAGAAAAGCTTCAAACAATGATGAAGCTAGATCGAGCAATGCAAATGGTGACACCCCATCCAATGGATCCGGTAACATCACCACCACCACCTAAGTAGAACAAGTAAGTATGGAACTGCATTACCTCAAGCTATTATTTTACATCAGTTCCATAATATGTTGATATAATGCCAAATTAGCATAAGTAAAGATGCATCATGGTATTACTTGTTAAAATTTGTGATAACTATGCTTTTGGGCATATATACCGAAATCCGCCGGTATACACTCAAAGCTAAGACTACCTACACTTACCAAGAAGCGTCGGTTAAAAGCAAAGTTGCAAGTGTAAACTGAGCCTCGTCGGTAAACAAGCAAAGTGAACAAGTTGTCTGCGACACCGAAATGCGCTGGCAAAAGCAAGTGGAATAATGACCACTCTGAAATGTCATGTTGTCACCAAAAGTGAAGTCCTCACCGATGAATTCCATATTTATACACCGAGGAGTTGGTAAGCATTTATGACACATTTTAGGGCATCAGCTATAAATAGGGCAACGAAACAACTCATTGTTCACAACGACCAGAGTAGAGCGACCAAGGTGATTTTTGAGCAGAAAGCGATTGAATCACAGAGCGACCACAAATCGACACACAACACTCCTAAGCACTTTAGAAATCTTTGAAAGAGTAAACAGTAAGTTCTAAAGAACCGACAACTCTGTATTTGCGCATTTCACAGGAAGCCCTAAATTTTGAAAATGGCCTCGACATCAAGAACTGTGAAATCCAAGAACACAAAGAAGGATGATTTCAAGCTCGTCAAGAATTTAGCATGTGAGGAACCTGACTAAAAGATTCATCCTGAGGTTGCCTCACAACCCGATGATGCTGGACCATTTTCACACATACCATCTAGGGTTTTACTCTTGGAAGACGTTCAATCTTTCATACACTGTAAGATTGCAGAGATAGGAACTTCAGAAGTTGAAGAAGCTTATAAGAAGCTATACAACAAAGATGGAACACTGAAAGATGAACATAAGTATATAGAAGTAAAAGGGCTCACCAGTGCCCTAATGTTCCCAAAGGTTTTCAAAACTGAATGGATTCGGTTAGTACTAAGCTGAATGCATAACCACAAGCTATGGCTTGATGAACCAAAGGTGATAACCCGATATGTTATCCATGTTGTCCCTGGTTACCCTATAACAGAAAAGGTGAAAGCACTAAAGAATCCACCCAAGGCCGAGACTGAGAAGATGATAGGAGCCAAATAGGATGGCAGAGGACTGAAAGTTACCACCATAACCGATGATGAGATCAAGTTCAGTGCATGCATTCTAGGCCACAAATTCTTCCAAGCCAGCAGGTTGAACAACATAGCATCAGGTGCAGTAAACACAACCTACAAAATTGTGAAGAAGGGAAGACAATTAGACTTATCCAAACTTCTACTAAATCAGTTGAAAGATAACTTAAAGACTATCAGGAATGTGAATTCAAACACATGTAAGTTTGGCTCATTCATAATGTGTATTTTCTTCTACTTTCAAGAAACATTCCCATCGGTAGGATATGTGAAATGGGTCAGCACCAAACCAGTCACCATGCAAATCAGTGAACACATAGCATCACTGGGAGATAACTTTGAGACAGTCATGGATGAATACTTCAATGTATTCAAAGACTGAATGCAAAAGAGGGTAAAAATCCACGAACAACTCATTGAGAAATATAAAGATGAAATATGTTTTATGGTTGATACAGATACTACATATATCAAGCCTGCTATACCGAGGACAACATGGTTACAACCATTGGAGTATGAGATAAACATTGATCTTTCAACTAAGGCAATTGATGCCTTGATTAATGAACCACTGGATAAGAAACAACCCAATTTTGGAACATATGAGGAGGCCAAGAAAAGAATAAAATTTGGCCTAGTTGTTAACAAAATTGTCAAAAAAAGGACAAAATGGTAAAGAATCTCAAGAAAATACTGTCGGCAACTGAAGAAGAAACTGAACAGGATGAAGAAGCTGAATAGGAGGAAGAAATTGAAGAACAATTATCTATCGGTAAAACTGAGGAAAAGGATGACTCTGAGGAAACATAGTCAGATTCACCACCTTCTCCACCAAATAAGAAGCCAAGGACAATAGCTGCTTCTAGAACAAGAAGCCAAACATCAAGGGATTCAACTCCTTCACCTTTGAAGAAAGGAAAGGTCAGGACATACAAGAGAAAAGATACCACACCGAAGAGAGGGAAAAACAAAAGAGGGAGAAAGTTCATTAGAACCCAAGAGGATATTGAAGACACCGAGTAGGATGAAGCTATAGAGGAAGAAAGTGTCAAGGTAAAAGATCCTAAATCTATTGATGACATATGCAAATCTATTGCAAATTATGGATCTATTACATATTCAAAGATTAGAAGATGGTTGAAATTAGATCTAGAAGATCAGAATAAAATAGAGGATGTCATCATAGAAAAATTGTACAAGTTCAAATATGTACCAAATCAGTTTGAAGGCAATCATGTACCAAGAGAACTATTGGATAGACTATACTCCAGATGGACATTTGCCTTGAAGAATGATAAAGAAATAAGAGAAAGAGTACTTGTTACTCTCATGCCACCTGAACCAAAGAAGTAGAAATAGATGAAATGATGGATAAGTACAAAAAGGAGTTCTCACCAAAGTTAAGAGCATATAAATTTCTTGAAGGAAAGCTTATAGAGCTTGAGCAGGATAGCCATAAGAAATGGTGTAAGATTATGAACAAACCTATTGAGGAGGAAAGCCCTGATAAAGACCTACAACAACAAGATGTTGATAAGGTAACTCAAGATGAAACATCTATTGAGTTAGACAAGGAAGAAGATGACACAACTGGCAACAAGAATGTAGATGTTGCTGATGAATCATGGCCAGACACCACAAATGAAAACATTGTGGATATAAATATCATTGTCATCACCGATGACCCAATAGAGGAAATAAATAAAGATGGAGATGTCACTGTTGCAAAGGACACAACCGATGAGCAGGAAACAACAGTTGATACTGCACAAGTAAACATTCCAGGCAACATGCAAATATTGATACAAGCTATCAATATTCTTCAAGAATCAAACAAGTCACCTGAAAAGGATATTCCCAAGGATGCAAGGGAAGAAGAAAAGAAAGACAACACCGCTGGTCAGCAAGACATCAGAGCCACTCAAAATTTAACCGATACTGATAAGGTTATAGGAGGAGATACAAAAAAGGATGCAGATACAACATATAAGAATGCAAAAACAAAGAATGATGAAGCTAAGGACACCGATGAAGGAGACAAACCTAAAGATGGTACTCCTGAGGAAACTGACAAACGTACTACCGACGATGCGAAGGTGAATGTGGAGATGTCTAAAGACACCCAACAAGCTGAAATTGACACCAAGAAGCAAAAAGAAGCACAACAGGTAACTTCATCAAGCACAATTGAGAAAGCCGAGAAATTGGTAATGGTTTTACACTCAAGTGAATCACTAAAGAAGAAGAATAAATCAAAGAAGAATAAGTTGGAAGTCACCTTGGATGAACTTATTGAAATACCAAAGTGTGACCCATCTACACTTGATTTTGAAGCATTGCAAGAATACAGAGAAATATGCCAAAGGAAGGCATTACAAGAGAAGCTGAAGAAACAACACAAAGATTCCATGGTACTGGAGACAACATAGGACATATTACATCAAATTGTGCCTGATGTTGATATTTATCAGAACAAGCCCATTCTAGATCAATTAACCACTCTCACCGAAGAAATAACAACTCATAATATTGATGCAGAGAAGGCAATTGAGGAGAGAGCAGAGCTAAAGTACCAACAAAAGCTTATTGAAAAGATCAGCCAAGAAGTGGTGGTCAATAAGGTAAAGCTATCAGAATTCATTACTGAATTGGATCCAATTATAACTGAAGATATAACCTTAATTAAAAAATTGAGCACATTAGACAAGTTCACTAAAGAGAATAGTGACAACATTGCAAAGCTTGATATAGAACTAGCAAATAGTGCAAAAAGCTTAACCACCGATGGAGACAATGCAATTAAGTTGCATTATGAGAAAATCATTGAGATCAAAAGGTTAAGGAAGGAACTGTGGGAAGCAGAGACACACTTTATGGAAGAAGTAACCGAGCTCCAAGCTCAACTTCTACCAAACCTTACATTGCTTCAACAACATATCAGTTCAGCAAGGCAACTGATAGAAACCCCCCTAGATGTTTGTTGCAGACAACATCTAAGACATGCACTCCAAGATCACACTTGAGCACATGGCTCTGGAGAACCTAAAAGAACAATGGAAGAAAATGATGGAAGACATGAAGTCTTCACACTCCCAAATTTTTGATAAGCTCTAAGGTATTGACCTTTGCCCTTAATATCAAAAAAGGGGGAAAATGATATGAGTACAAAATAAAAAGGGAAAATGATATGTATATTCATTCATTCATATGGGAAAATGGAAAACAAATGGTAAATATGTATATGTATATTCATAGGGAAAATGATATGTATAAGAAAATATATCATATGTATAGATATACCGACATATACATAGGGGGGTCATTAAATGACCAAGGATTATATATGTTGTATATACTTAACATTTTTTTAGTATTTTGAAATATCAATTTTTGATACTAATGTCAAAGGGGGAGATTGATGACATTAATTTTCCATTAGTATGCAAACAACACTTTCGGTAAGCATACACCGAAAGACACGACAAGAGAAAACCGAAAATCAGATAGAAAGAGATCACCAAAGATGACTAAGTGCAAAGAGAACCGATGACAAAATTTAGTGTGTACACCAAAATTGCAAAAAAAAAAGATAAAGAGGAACCTGACATGCAGGATACAATGCAGAATGACAAGATAGTTTAAGAGCAACCGACATAACAAAACTGAAAGACAGTCAGAGCATAACCGACAGACAGAAACTGAAAGTCAGTTGCAGCCCACAAAAAGTGGATCTGACTTCCACGTCAGATAAAGCAAGCTTATTCTATTTATAGGATATTGATTTGTTTTAAATCCATGTATTTAGGGACAAGAAACATGAATGTAAGTGCTTTAATCAGTCTAACCGATTTAAAACACGTAGACTGGGATATCTAGGTACAAGTTGTAAACCTGATCTTAGAGTTAACATTGTTTTTCTCGAAACTTGATGATGTCAATCCATCTTATAAATAGATGATGCAATCACTCATTATACATGGATGAAAAAGGATGTGAATAGAGAGGAGAACATGATTGAAGCCAACGAGCACATCTATGGATCATATTGAGAGTTTCAAGAACAAGAACAACAAAAGATGAATTTGGTTATCAGAACCAAGAACAGAGGCTACCGAGAATCAGAGGTATTATTCAATCACAATTAGGTGATAATATTTTTCATGTAAACTAAATTGGATCCATATCAGCAATAGGAGATTGCATTTACCAGGTCAATTTGTAATTTTCTATCATTCTAACAAGTGGAGCAAAGTGTAAAAATCCTTTCAAGGAAGGTGGATTTAACAGTCCAACTACAAATCTCTTAACCAAGTGCACACTCAATAGTGTTGCTAAAGCTCCTAACAGAGTAGACTTTAATAGGTCTCCACCGATACTCTTAACAGGGTAGATCAGAAGAAGTGATCAATTTGTAAGCCTTAATCGGCCCCTTTCGATCTGCAGGTAGTGAAGATTTTGTGGGTGCCATCCCCACTGTAGTTTTTACTTCCTAACAAGAGCTTTCTGTGATATCATATCTTGTGTCATGTGTCAAATTACTTTCATGAATGTTTCTATGAATGTTCACATGTATGTTAATGTTATGAATTGATATAACTCACATCAAGATAGTATAAATCAGATTGAATGGATATGCAATTGATTACAAAGGTTAATTGATAAAAGGATATAAAAAATTTAGAGGTACTGATTCACTCCTCCCCTCTCAGTACATACTTCCCATTAATCCCAACAATACATTAATTTTAAATAATATAATATCATTTTAAAATATTTTCAAATTTGACACTATGATTTTTTTTTTTTTTTGTTGGAAGTTCAGAGAACCTCTTTGGCTAAGAGCCAAGGACTGAGGGGTATGCCTCATCCTTATGGTGACTTGATCTTTGGTGGACTTATTTAGAACTATTCAGCTTCACCAGGGCCCATTGAATTTTTAACCATATCTTATCTTATAATTTTCTTATAATGTTTTTATACTATAATAAATATATTTTTATTATTGAACTAGCTTCTATGTGATGTTTATAAGTTAAAAAATGAGTACCAATAATTGATTACAAATTTAGATTATTATCTTTATAATATATATTTGACTAAATTTAGTTTATTTATTATATCAATTTTGATTTCTGATATATTTTTTTGTTAAAGAGAACCACCACCTATTCTACCTTATGGATATCCACATCCTACTTCAAAACTCCCATTTTGGTGCAAGCTAGAAATATGCTTACAATGTTTGTGGCATCTTGGCTTTATACCTGCATTGCATTTGCTTGAAATTTTTCTAAATTCTTTTCAACAAATCCATTGTGCATATTTATTAATCATTGCATTCCATGGGACTACATCCCTTTGAGGTTGTCCAAAATTTCATGTGTCTTATATATGCTTCCACATTTTAGAAACATGTCTACCAGGGCACTTGTAACTACAGGGCACTTGTAACTACAACATCTGGCAAAAAAAATCTCCTTCCAACTATGATTCATGGATGGTTGTCCCTATTTCCAAAGCTCCAATTTGAGCATAGGCAGGGGTTTGCTAGAAAAGGTTGAGGAGTTTGGTTTTACATCCACTAGTTGCATTTGTTTAAACGTTTCTAAAGCCTTTTCAACAAACCCATTTTGAACATATCCTATGATTATATCCTCCAATCATAGCATTCCATGAGACCAACTCCTTGATGAAATCTGTCAAACAATTCACTTGTCTTCCATCTGATTCAAATCCCCCTTCCATTACACTTTGATGGATATCAATATCTTGTTCCAAAGCGCTTCTATTTTGGCTCATTGCAGTCTGAGACCACATTTCTTCGATGCATTTTCTCAAACAGTTAAAGAGGCCTTGTCTTAATATATATGAAATAAGATATACATATGGCTCAGTATGGGGCACAATGGGGGCCCCCATCCCCTTGGTGGTGTCTCAGCTTGAGGCATTTAAAACCTCTTGTAGATATGACTCATGCATATGTCTCAGTAGTGGTGTCACAGCTTGAGGCATATTAAACCTCATGTAGATATGACTCATGTAGAGGTCTTAGTAGTGGTGTCACAACTTGAGGCATTTAAAACCTCCTATAGATATGACTCATGCAGTTGTCTCAAAATATGTTGG
>MU225562.1:52243-67788 GCA_018584345.1 Thuja plicata | reverse complement strand
TGGGGGCAAAATGAGAATTTCGGAATTCCAATTCCATTTTTTTTCAAGGACCCAAACATGGAATTTGGCATTATCCAGAATTAGATAATGCCAATTCCGGTCCAATTCCTGCTACCAAACAGGCCCTTATGCTCTTATGGATTTCCATACCCTGTTGCTCCCATTTTGGCACACATTGAAGGTATCCTAGCAAAGATTGTTGAATTTGGCTCTGCACCTGCTGATTGTATTTCCTTGAAAGTTTCTGAAGTCTTTTCCACATATTTGTATATATCCTGCAACCATAGCATTCCATGAGATATCATTTCTTTGAGGCATTTTGTCAAACAGTTCACATGCCTTGTCTATGCTTCCACAGTTTGCGTACATGTCTACCAGGGCAGTTGCAACCACAACGTTTCAAGAAATTCCTCTATCCTTTATGATTCGATGGATATCTATACCCTGTTGTAGAGCTCCCATTTCAGCACATGTTGTAAGAATGTTGGCTAATGTTAACTCATCGGGTGGAAACCCATTTCTTGCATTTGGCAGAAAAGCGTGACTGTCTTGTGAGGATCGGTTAAACACGTTAAGAGCAAGAAATATCCAGAGAACAAAGAGAGCTATAGCAAGAAAACCAATTAAAATAACTTCTATCACAACAGAACTCTGATAAAGGGCAATCATGCACACGGGGTAAACTTAATTTCAGTGGGAGTGCAAGATTATCCAACGACATGGCTAGTTGAAGATCTACTGTTGATGAAATATCATCTTGGTAGGAGATGATCAGCTGAGTGGATTTTCTTGGAGCTTTAAAAAAACTATCACACGGGTGCATCATGAATATGTTTGAGCCACAAGCCTTACCTACTACATTAATGACATTCACTTCTAGAGGCATATCTCCAATGTTCTTGGCTAGCAATTTTTTCAGCACAGGCTTAGTGCAGGCAGGTTTCATCCCTGCCATATGGAGAATCTAATTGGAACAAAACTTAATAGCAGCGATGGGTGATGTTGGATTTGATATGTTAATACTAGAGTGCAAAGCTTGGATTTGTTCCAAATCCTCAAGGAACTTTAATGTACTATATCCTTCTACTCACTAAAGATGAAGCCATTCTGCACTTAAGGTTAGGCTTAATGATAGATTTGTCCAAACAAATATTTTTGATGGGTTAAAAAATATAGGTTCAAATGAAGCATTTTTATGGGGATGAACATATGCTTTTGTTATTCCATTTTTAGGAGGAAAAAACACTTCAATAATAGCCTTCTAAAGTTATTAGTGGCTTTAGCTAACAAGCTTTCTAATTTTAAGAATGGTTTAGCTTTCAACTTTCGGAAACTTCTCCTTCATCTATATACCGAGACAAAATTGCTTCTAAGTTCAAAATAAGCTATGCACAAACCTAAAATTATTAATATTTGGTCAATTTATCTCTATTTTATCGAATTTCCTATCATTTATATTAATTGCATAGTATTTTTTTATTTAATTAATATTTAAAGTTTTTTCCTATTATCTCAAGTAAGTCCCAGTCTAAAGCAAATAAGTAATTAATGTTAATTAACCTCGTCTTTAGTCCACTTCTTCAAAATAAATTAAATAAACAATTATATTTATTTAATTCCTTCATATCACATCCTCCCTCACTTAATCCCGAATCTAAATCCTAATCTTTCCCTAATCATTTGCAGTTTCTCTAATCCTTATTAAGTGGCGTTGACCCACTTCAAATCCCCCACAATTTTACTTCTCACACTCAACCTCAAATATACTCCCTTTTGGAGAAACCCCATGTACTTGGTCATATGGGTCTTTCTTCCTCATGTACCCAAAAGGAATTTTAATTCCTTCAATCCCTATCCTATTCTCCTCAAATATATAAATGAGAAACTTAAATTCTCATGTGTCCCCTCAATGTAATCGCCATCTCCTTAACCCATTTCATTAAGCTACTTGACATAATTCCATAAGATAAAAGAGCGAAATCATCCTCCACAAACAACTTCATCTTACAATCTCAACCATCCATCCTTTACATTCAAAATCACATAAATCCTTAACCATTCTATCCTATCTCATTCCTTTTACATTTGATCATTGTTATGTTCCCAAAATTGGGAGTGAACACATAGCCAATCAGCTATCATGGGAAAATCTACACAACATAGAATCTAACATACTTCAATTTTGTTTGATTCTATGTTTATTCGAGTTTTGTTGTCTTGTTTTCTTTTTATTTTATTGTTGCACTGTTTTGGTTTTTTTCTTTGTTGAAGTCAATTTTGCTACAATTTTGATTCCTTTAAAAGCACTTTTCATTCCACATAAGTTGGGTCACTACAAGCTGATTACAAAGGTTACTAACATGGACCCAAATTGAACTTTTCATGCATATCTGAACCAGGGGATACCATAATTCTGTCTGGACTAAAATAGATACCTTTTATGAAGTTCCTTGCAATTTCCAGTCCTTAAAGAATAAGTTATCTACATCACTACAGAAATCCAAAGTTTCTCCTCTTGGACTTCAGGAGATGCAGTGCAAATGCTTTAAAATAGATTCTTTACAATGATTAATTCTGTCAGTCCATTTATAGTAGAAGGCAATCCTAAAAGCTTTCAGAGATACCAGTTGTTGATAGAGATACATGATTATATCCTTTAATATCATAATCATGAGTCAAATCTTCACATGGAAACTCAACTTGTGGCAATTATTAACTATTTGTGACCAAATGTAATCCACTGTCTGAACACAAGCTAGAGGGATGGACCTTATTACCTCTACAAGAATTAGTCTTTCCAATTAACTTATGTGTATTTGTTTCCATATGTATCACTGTTATTCTCTTTTTGAACCCATAAATGCCTCTCCCTTTTCTAGTAAATTTTAATCACCCATGAATCTAAATACTTCGTACGTAGATCTATTAGAAAGCATTCTTCACATTGGTGTCTCTGATTCAAAACCCTTTAGTCATTATTGTATTGGATATATCATTTTTTGTGACTATCTTTATTCTATTCACTATCAAGTGAAAATTCTTTAACACCTTCAAAGGAACATGCCTCTGCTTAATGTACCTGATTTCATCATCTCATCTGAATGACTTTATCCAATTCTTAATAGCCTGAATGCTGCTTCAGAGATAGATTCAAGATCTAAAACCAAAAGAAGATGCTCTAGAGATTCTTCTGAAGCTGGATCTGATTTATAAGAAGCATCGCCTTCTTCATTTATTTTAGTTACAATCTCAATAATCATTATTGATTATAATACGATGGTCAACAACAAAATCAACACCCAGCTGTACTTGCCCTAGGCAAATATATTGCATTCACCTATTCACAATTAATGACTTGATTTGCACCAACAAAAACTAATTTTTTTTTTTGTAATTTGAATTTCTCTAAATTTTGTCTATCCACTATGGTACATTGAAGGACTGATTCTGCATCATCCTGTTGGAAACTTTCCTTTTACAAGGTCTGTTGATTGGTGAAAAAATTTCATTTTCTTTCATGTGTTATTCGATGAGTTCTGGGCTTCCATCTTAGACATGATGGAATGATAGAAAGTTTTGTTTGTCAATAGTAAGTTCTGTGTTTTTTGGGCTTTTCTCTTTAAAAGCCTACTCTCACGAGTACAGCCAAACTATTTTCAGAGCTTTCATCTGGTGCGAGGCACAGGTTAGGGTTCGTTGAACACAACACATTTATTCATTTGATGAGTTTGGGATGGGAATATTATGCATTTACTTAGCTAGTTACAGTATTCATGAAGTTTTATTGCCTGTAGCAGATTCTCCCCGTTTTGGTAGCCTTTAGTTTTCGTATTCAATACCTATTAACACGTTTCTCCTTCTGTAGGTAGGAAATAATAATGGGGGAGGATATAATTTTTATGGACTTGCTCACGAATGAGGGCACTTGAATGGGAAAATAAGAGTAATATTAATGACATTATAGACTTCAAAGGCACTGTTAAGTTTTTTCTCTGTTGGGTTTTAATGCAGTGTACTTCATTCAATGGAGAGCAATGGTTTTTCTTGACTAGCAACACATCTATATTATAATTGCTTTAATAACTGCCCTAGACAAATGTCAGAGGCGCCAAGGTTTTTTTTGATTGTGTAAGGGTTTTTGTGGAAGCCTCTTCAAGAAATCCATTTTGCAGACCCTTTAATCCTCGCATTCGATGAGATGATATATTTCTCCACGAACCCTGCCAAAAATTATCATATGCCATGTCCGTGCTTTCACCATTTGCATGCGCATTTACCAGACATTATGTCAAACAGTTTACATGTGTTGTGTATGATCCTACACTTGGGATTACTCAACGCATTTGTTTGAGGAAGTTTCTCAAATAGTTCCAAATGAAACCGCATTTCCTTAAGGCCTTTGATCGAACAGTTTATATGTAAAATCTTCGATTTCATGTTTTGCATGCTTTCGCTTTCGACTCCAAATTACCTTTGAAAATTGAATTTTACCCCATTCTACTAAGAAACTACAAAGTACTATACTGCTCATCATTTACTGTTCAAGGCTTTAAACATAATTAGGTAAATTTGTCTATATGATGCCGAAGACAAAAGAGTTAACTTTGTGTTTTTTGGTCAATTGATATTCGAGTTTGAACCCAACTAAGCTACAAAAGAGGAAAAGCCTGTGACAGTCTTATGTTTAATGACACAGGGACAACAATATTTGGATATTTCTGAATGACACATGCCAGACTAGGGCATTGTCAACTTAATATAATATTTCTTGGATCTTTATTTAAGAATTATCTGTATCTCGTGGACTATCCATCATGGTACATTGAAGAACTCATTCTACACGATCCTGCCGGAAATTTTCCTTCTACAAAGCCTGTTTGTTTTTAAAAATTTATCATTTTTCATGTCTTTTTCGATGAGTTCTGGGCTTACATCTTAGACATGATGAATGAGTTTGAAACCCATTGAGTGGGATTTTGACACAAGAAAAATGTGTCAAAGCACCTGCATTTTTTACTCAATTCTGAAAACAGAGCAGCTCAATAAAAACAATCATTTTCCTGTTCCAACGGTGAAAATTTTGTCAAATTTGGTTGCATCCTTTAAATAAAATCATGTTTTACAAATGCTTTAGGTTTTCTGTGAACCCCCAATTTGATGGAAACTTCTCTTGGGCTCTCATCTAGATTATGTGTTTTTTCTTTAGTAACTATGCAGGGTTTCCCAACTCTGTTATACATATTTTTAATATATATTTTCATTTTTTTTTAAAATGTAATTGTGTATCTGTTTTGAGGCATGCATGTAGGATCTTGTGCATTGCGAATTGCAGCTTAAAATTCTTTTCCTTTTACATCATGATTTTTCATTATTAGCATTTTCTGAAAATTTTATTATGTGTTTTGCAGATTGTCTCTTTTTCAACTCTAGCTTTGTACCACTTAAACATTTGGAACACATCATATTTTTCTTTTAGAAACATAACTGACATCATTTTAGAATAATCTTCAACAAACAATATGAAGTACCTATCTCCATAATAGCTTTGTGTTCTCATGGGACCACACAAGTCGGTGTGTACTAACTCCAAAATACCTTGTGTAGTCTAAGATTTGTTTGTAAAGCTCGATTTAGTCATCTTACCTACTTGACATCCCTTACACATTACATTCTCAGGTTTGTCTAGACTCGGTAGACCTCTTACTCTGTTTTTCTTACTCACTTTGATTAAGTTGTCAAAATTAACATGACATAGCCTTTTGTGCCATAGTCAATACATCTTCTATCTTAGCAAACAAACAACTCTTTATAGGTGTATCAAGGTAGAATGAGTTACCTTTAGATTGTCCTCCAGTGGTGATCAGACTTCCCTTCTGATCAAATACTTTAACCTTCTTGTTTTGAAATTCTAGTCGGTGACCTATATTATTCAACTGTGTCACACTCAACAAATGTTAGAGGCGCCAAGGGTTTTTTTTATTGTGTAAGGGTTTTTGTGGAAGCCTCTTCAAGAAATCCATTTCGCAGACCCTTTAATCCTCGCATTCGATGAGATGATGTATTTCTCCACGACCCTTGCCAAAAAATATCACATGCCATGTCCATGCTTTCACCATTTGCATGCGCATTTACCAGACATTATGTCAAACAGTTTACATGCGTTGTCTATGATCCTACACATGGGATTACTCAACACATTTGTTTGTGGAAGTTTCTCAAATAGTTCCAAATGAAACCGCATTTCCTTAAGGCGTTTGATCAAACAGTTTATATGTAAAATCTTTGATTTCATGTTTTGCATGCTTTTGCTTTCAACTCCAAATTACCTTTGAAAATTGAATTTTTCCCCCATTCTACTAAGAAACTACAAAGTACTCTACTGCTCATCATTTATTGTTCAAGGATTTAAACATAATTAGGTAAATTTTTCTATATGATGTCGAAGACAAAGAAATTCTTTTGTTGATTGTCAATTGACATTTGAGTTCAATAAGTAATTATTACTTATTTTCTAATTGAGTTATCTTTAAAGTCCTAATTGACATACTGAATGAAAAACAACTATAACTTTCAAACAGTTTAACCTTTTTGAAATCTGAAACATGCGTCACATTCTATGCTTCGCCTACTATAAGAAAAAAAAGTTTTCAATTTTGTAAAGTTTAGAATTAGTTAAGGTGGTTAGACACGAGAGTTTTTTTTTATTTTGAATAAGTTGTAGCATAAAATTCATAATTAATTATTTATTTGGTAAAAATTACACAAAAATACGCATCACATCCGGGCATGAGTCTACTACTTATATCTAGAATCTTGTGAAAATATATCATCATTTGATTGTGATTAAGGTGGTCAGACATACACATACTTTTTATCTTTTTCCTGAAATTTCCATACTACTACATTGAAATCTAAAATATTGAACACTTAGATTAATTTTTTTTTTTAGATAAGGGCTAGTAGTTTAGAAACTACGTTCAATTTCCTATAAATTCCGTTCTTACAACTTTTTCACATAAGATTGATAAGATGTTTCACTTTTTACGTCAAGTTGACTAACCCTAATTTTCTGATTTTTCATTGCCACTTAAGGCCATAGCTTGGTATACCATGGTCCTGCACATACCCATGTAGTACATGATAAAGCCACATGGAACATGGATACAAGTCTTGAAAAATGATGTATAGGAAGGAATAATATTTGAAATGTACATGATTCCATATTCACTAATACCATGAAGGAATGCAAGCAATATGAAATGCAGGAAGCTATTATCTATATCATGACTTTGATAAAGGGAGGTAAGGAGGAATGTAATCACATGAGAAATAACACACCAATCCAATTTAGTAAATTCCATCATGAAAATGACTACTACCCAAATCAGATCTAGTAATGGAAATCATAAGTGGATACGTAAGGCATCGAGATCAAAAAAATGTGATGAAAGAAAATGGGTGAAAGAGGAAATCACTAGGATGAATGATCAAACTAGGAAGCTCGCACCTAAATTGCTCTCACACATGGAAAGGAAAACTCATCCACTTGGCTCAAGGTGGCTCAATTGCTAAGAGGATTCACATATTCCTTTAGTATAAGGTTGAAAGGATTACTTTTAAATTAGGAATGGGAAATGAAAGTATGGAAGAAGGAAACTAGGCATTTAATCATGCAATCAGATCTGAACACAAGCATCAAATCCACAAACAAATAAAAAAAATAGTACTATAACTTATTTATGATAGGGATTGTAGTTCATAATAGAATGTATGGGGCACGTCTGAGGGTCTAGGGTGAGTTCAAGGTCAAGGGAAAGTCTGACTCACCTTATACCAGTCAAGATAAAATGCTCTTTTAGTTGACTGAAACTCTCTGTCCGATTTTTTTTTCCATCGTCTTCGCACTTGCGTCACCTATCACCTACACTTATACAATAAAAATATTGTGGAAAAAAGATTTTCCTTGGTCAAATCCCTATTTAGGAATCAACCTTGAAATCAAATACAAATTCATTTTAATTAAAAGAAAGCATGTTGTTAATAGAAAAAGGCTTGATAAGAAGGATAAGAAAGTCCTATACCTTGTTGATGCAAATGCTTCTTGAAATGAGATCATAGGTATTGATGCAATAGCATGGCTCCAAAAAGACCTAAGAGGGCATCACAAAATACATGATTGATTAATGTTTGTTGATTGTTTTCCACAAATGAAGGATGAAATGCCTTAGTTGCTTGATATGCTTGAATGCTTGAACCTTGATTGAACACTTGAGTGCTTGATGCGGATTTAATGCTTGTGTGTGTATCTTGGAAGCTTATGGACAGATCTCAAAAGGAGGGAGGTAACTTTGTATTTATAACTCACCTAGCTCGTTTGGAGCCCAAAACTCAAAGAGAGTCGACTAGGATTAAAAATCCCACTAGAAACCTAGATAGAAATCACAATTTAATTTTTCCCACAAGCTATGGAGTATGGGGCGGCTTTCTAGGAATGAGGTGAGTTAGACTCACCCTATACAAAAAGCCTCACCCTATATTGGCAATTTCAGGCTCAAATTCATATTGAGATTCCATTAGGATATTAGGATTTTGTAAATGTACTCAAAGTCGAAGTTGAACTCTAGACAAATACAAAATGCTACCCATAATTAAATCGGGCCTATGTATGCAAGAGGAAAATCAAATGAGGGGATATAATAAAAGAGATGCCTATAATTAAGGGCTTGCATAGAAATTAAATCCAAAGAAGAATATAATTTATATATTTATTAATTAAATGTATAAAAAAGTTCTATAATGCATAGAAGAATGAGCACACACTAAAATGGGTGCTACATAAGTATAAATTGTACGCCTTAGCAAGATGCCTACAATTTATGACACTCCACACATTCATGGCTCTACATAAAAGTGTATTTAAAATGAGACATAAAATCAATGACATATAAAAATATCACAAAACTACAATCATTTTCATGCCTTTGACACAATATGAAAAAATTGAGAAAGCCAAAACCCTTATTTTATTGATTAAAAGATACCTTTAATAAGTATGTTTTACAATATTTTGGTTTGAAATAATTGTTGAATGCTTGATAGATTCTATTAACCAAGTTACCAAATGAAAAGTTATCTTCATTCACAATATTATTTACAACATTTTCTAGACATAGCATTTTGAGGAGATAAAATTTTTCAACTCTTTTTGGCCAAGTCAAACTTTTTTTTGTTTTTAATAGCCGAGGAAGACTTTCCCTATTTTGTCATTTCAAAACATGTAACACTTGCACCAAAAGGAAGTGCAAGAGGTAGGGCGAAAGTTACATATGTGTAAGAACATGAAAACCTAAACATGGATGAATGTAAATATACTTGAGGATATGATGTATACAACATGTTTGTACAATATCAAGATTAATTAAAGCAGTTCTACTACAAGAATGTAAGCCTACAAACCTATATTTAAAAGTCATCATAAATGTCATAATATAAACATGTTTCATATTTCAATTTTAGTTGTTGAAGAAAAGGTACAACATTCATTTGAACAAAAACAACAAATTGATAAAAAGTTAAACGACAGTAAATTGTCTTTTATTATCATTATATCCCATTAAGTTCAATAAATATCTAAAACCCAAATAAAAAGGAAATTTATACAAGTGCTTGTAACAAGGCAAATATGATGGAGAAGTTTAATATCGTCTTCTTGTGGATGAATACTTCCTATAAAATGAAAAATGTGTAAAAATGGAATTCAGAAAACTATCTCTTGTCTATGTTTTAATGGATGTCCATACCGTGTTCTCAAAGCTTCCATTTTGATAAAGGCAAGGTAGGTGTTGCTAAAAGTTGTATGAATTCCTAATTTTACACATTTTTGTGGACCACCAAGTTGACAAATTATTTATTATTCATCCAGATTTTGTCCCTTTGAGATTGTCCAAAAGTTCACGTGCCTTATATATGCTTATATACTAGAGCACTTGTAACTACAACCAATCCCCTTCAACTATGATTCATGGATGGTTGTCCCTATTTCCAAAGCTCCAATTTGAGCACAGGCAGGGGGTTTGCTAGCAAAGGTTGAGGAGTCTGGCTTTACATCCACCAGTTGCATTTGCTTAAAAGTTTCTAAAGCCTTTTCAACAAACCCATTTTGAACATATCCTATGATTATATCCTCCAATCATAGCAGTCCATGAGACCGACTCCTTGATGCAATCTGTCAAACAATTCACGTGCCTTGCATCTGATTCAAATCCCCCTTCGATTATACTTTGATGGATGTCAATATCTTGTTCCAAAACGCTTCCATTTTGGCTCATTGCAGTCCGAGACCACACTTAAGATGCCTTGTCTTTCCTTCCATGTTTTGCGTACATGTCCACCAGGGCACTTCCAGCTACAACTTTTAACCAAAACAAATCTGTTATCTTTTCATGGATATCTATACCCTGTAGTAGAGCTCCCATTTCAGCACAGGTTGTAAGCATGTTGGCTAATGTTAACTCATCGGGTTGGAAACCCATTTCTTGCATTTGGCAGAAAAGCGTGACTGTCTTGTGAGGATCGGTTAAACACGTTAAGAGCAAGAAATATCCAAAGAACAAAGAGAGTTATAGCAAGAAAACCAATTAAAATAACTTCTATCACCACAGAACTCTGATAAAGGGCAATCATGCACACGGGTAAACTTAATTTCAGTGGGAGTGCAAGAACATCCAACGACATGGCTAGTTGAAGATCCACAGTTGATGAAACGTCATCTTGGTAGGAGATGATCAGCTTAGTGGATTCTCTTGGAGCTTTAAAAAAAAATATCACACGGGTGCATCATGAATATGTTTGAGCCACAAGCCTTACCTACTACATTAATGGCATTCGCTTCTAGAGGCATATCTCCAATGTTCTTGGCTAGCAATTTTTTCAGCCTAGGCTTAGTGCAGGTAGGTTTCATCCCTGTCATATGGAGAATCTAATTGGAACAAAACTTAATAGCACCCATGGGTGATGTTGGATTTGATATGTTAATACTAGAGAGCAAAGCTTGGATTAGTTCCAAATCCTCAAGGAACTTTAATGCACTAGATCCTTCTACTCCCCTTCTACTGCCTAAAGATGAGCCATTCTCCACTTAAGGTTAGTGTTAATGATAAACTTGTGCAAACACATCTTTTTGATGGCTTAAAAAATATAGGTTAAAATGAAACATTTTTATGGGGATGAACATATGCTTTTGCTATTCCATTTTCACCAGGAAAAAACACTTCAATGTAATAGCCTCTAAAGTTATTAGTGGCTTTAGCTAACAAGCTTTCCAATTTTAAGAATGGTTTAGCTCCCAACTTTCGGAAACTTCTCCATCATCCTTATACTGACACAAAATTGCTTCTAAGTTCAAAATGAGCTATGTACAAACCTAAAATTCTTGATATTTGATCAATTTATCTCTATTTTATCGAATTTCCTGTCATTTAAATTAATTGAATAATATATTTTTATTTAATTAATATTTAAAGTTTTTTTCTATTATCTCAAGTAAGTCCCAGTCTAAAGTAAATAAGTAATTAATGTTAATTATCCCCATGTTTAGTCCCCTTCTTCAAAATAAATTAAATAAATAATTATATTTTTCCTCCATATCACATCCTTCCTCACTTAATCCCCAATCCAACTCCTAATCTTTCCCTAATCATTTACACTTTCTTTAATCCTTAATCCTTATTAAATCCTTATTAAGTGGAGTTGACCCACTTCAAATACCCCCAACAATTTTACCTCTCACACTCAACCTCAAATATACTCCCTTTTGGAGAAACCCCATGTACTTAGTCACATGGGTCTTTCTTCATCATGTACCCAAAAGGAATTTTAATTCCTTCAATCCCTATCCTATTCTCCTCCAATATATAAATGAGAAACTTAAATTCTCATGTGTCCCCTCAATGTAATCGCCATCTCCTTAACCCATTTCATTAAGCTACTTGACATAATTTCATAAGATGAAAGAACGAAATCATCTTCCACACACAACTTCATCTTACAATCTCAACCATCCATCATTTTCATTCAAAATCACATAAATCCTTAACCATTCTATCCTATCTCATTACTTTTTCATTTGATCATTATTATGTTGCCAAAATTGGGAGTGAACACAGCCAATCAGCTATCATGGGAAAATCTACACAACATAGAATCTAACACACTTCAATTTTGTTTGATTCTATGTTTATTCGACTTTTGTTGTCTTGTTTTGTTTTCTTTTATTGTTGCATTGTTTTTTTTTTAAGTCAATTTTGCTACAATTTTGATTCCTTTAAAAGCACTTTTCATTGCACATAAGTTGCGTCACTACAAGCTGATTACAAATGTTACTAACATGGACCCAAATTGAACTTTTCACGCCAATCTGAACCAGGGGATACCATAATTCTGTCTGGACTAAAATAGATACCTTTTCTGAAGTTCCTTGCAATTTCCAGTCCTTAAAGAATAAGTTATCTACATCACTAAAAAATCCAAAGTTTCCCCTCTTGGACTTCAGGAGATGCAGTGCAGATGTTTTAAAATAGATTCTTTACAATGGCTGATTCTGTCAGTCCATTTATAATAGTAGGCAATCCTAAAAGCTTTCAGAGATACCAGTTGTTGATAGAGATACATGATTATATCCTTTAATATCATGATCATGAGTCAAATCTTCACATGGAAACTCAACTTGTGGCAATTATTAACTATTTGTGGACACAGGTAATCCACTGTCTGAACACAAGCTAGAGGGGTGAACCTTATTATCTTTACAAGAAATAGTCTTTCCAATTACCTTATGTGTATCTGTTTCCATATGTATCACTGTCATTCTCTTTTTGAACCCATAAATGCCTCTCCCTTTTCTAGTAAATCTTAATCATCCATGAATCTAAATACTTCATACGCAGATCTATTGGAAAACATTCTTTCACATTGTTGTCTTTGATTCAAAACCCTTTATTCCTTATTACTGTATTGGATGTATCATTTTTTGTGGCTATCTTTATTCTATTCACTATCAAGTGAAAATTCTTTAACACCTTCAAAGGAATATGCCTCTGCTTAATGTACCTGATTTCATCATCTCATCTGAATGACTTTATCCAATTCTTAATAGCTTGAATGCTGCTTCATAGATAGATTCAAGATCTAAAACTAAAAGAAGATGCTCTGGGGATTCTTCTGAAGCTGGATCTTATTTATAAGAAGCAGCGCCTTCGTCATTTATTTTAGTTGCAATCTCAATAATCATTATTGATTATTTATAATATGACGGTAAACAACAAAATCAACACCGAGCTGTACTTGCCCTATGCAAATATATTGCATTCACCTATTCACAATTAATGACTTGATTTGCACCAACAAAAACTAATTATTTTTTTGTAATTTGAATTTCTCTAAATCTTGTCTATCCACTATGGTACATTGAAGGACTGATTCTGCATCTTCCTGTTGGAAACTTTCCTTTTACAAGGTCTGTTAATTGGTGAAAAAAATTCATTTTTTTCATGTGTTATTCGATGAGTTCTGGGCTTCCATCTTAGACATGATGAATGATTAGAAAGTTTTGTTTGTCAATAATAAGTTCTGTGTTTTTTGGGCTTTTCTCTTTAAAAGCCTACTCTCACGAGTACAGGCAAATTATTTTCAGAGCTTTCATCTAGTGCGAGACACAGGTCAGGGTTCGTTGAACACAACACATTTATTCATTTGATGAGTTTGGAATGGGAATATTATGCATTTACTCAGCTAGTTACAGCATTCATGAAGTTTTATTGCCTGTAGCAGATTCTCCCCGTTTTGGTACCCTTTAGTTTTCGTATTCTATACCTATTAACACGTTTCTCCTTCTGTAGGTAGGAAACAATAATGGGGGAGGATATAATTTTTAAGGACTTGCCCACGAATGAGGGCACATGAATGGGAAAATAAGAGCAATATTAATGAGATTGTAGACTTCAAAGGCACTGTTAAGTTTTTCTCTCCGTTGGGTTTTAATGCAATGGTCTTTCTTGACTAGCAACACATCTATATTATAATTGCTTAAATAACTGTCCCAGACAAATGTCAGAGGCGCTAAGTTTTTTTTTTATTGTGTAAGGGTTTTTGTGGCAGCCTCTTCAAGAAATCCATTTTGCAGACCCTTTAATCCTCGCATTCGATGAGATGGTATATTTCTCCACGAACCGTGCCAAAAATTATCACATGCCATGTCCGTCCTTTCACCATTTGCATGCGCATTTACCAGACATTATGTCAAACAGTTTACATGCGATGTCTATGATCCTACACTTAGGATTACTCAACGCATTTGTTTTAGGAAGTTTCTCAAATAGTTCCAAATGAAACCTCATTCCTTAAGGTCTTTGATCAAACAGTTGTTTATATGTAAAATCTTCGATTTCATGTTTTGCATGCTTTCGCTTTCGACTCCAAATTACCTTTGAAAATTGAATTTTCCCCCATTCTACTAAGAAACTACAAAGTACTATACTGCTCATCATTTACTGTTCAAGGCTTTAAACATAATTAGGTAAATTTGTCTATATGATGCCGAAGACAAAAGAGTTAACTCGGTGTTGATTGTCAATTGATATTCGAGTTTGAACCCAACAAAGCTACAAAAGAGGAAAAGCCTGTGACAGTCTTATGTTTAATGACACAGGGACAACAATATTTGGATGTTGCCGAATGACACATGCCAGACTAGGGCATTGTCAACTTAATATAATATTTCTTGGATTTTTATTTAAGAATTATCTGTATCTCGTGGACTATCCACTGTGATACATTGAAGGATTCATTCTGCACCATCCTGCTGGAAATTTTCCTTTTACAAGGCCTGTTAGTTGTTGGAAATTTATCATTTTTCATATCTTATTCGATGAGTTCTGGGCTTACATCTTAGACATGATGAATGAGTTTGAAACCCATTGGTTGGGATTTTGACACAAGAAAAATGTGTCAAAGCACCTGCATTTTTTACTCAATTCTGAAAACAGGGCAGCTCGATACAAACAATTTGGATCATTTTCCTGTTCCAACGGTGAAAATTTTGGCAAATTTGGTTGTATACAGATGTAAAATCATGTTTTACAAATGCTTTAGGTTTTCTGTGAATCCTCAATTTGATGGAAACTTCTCTTGGGCACTCATCTAGATTATGTGTTTTTTCTTTAGTAACTATGCAGGGTTTCCCAATTCTGTTATAGATATTTTTTATATATGTTTTCATTTATTTTGAAAATGTAATTGTGTATCTGTTTTGAGGCATGCATTGAGGATCTTGTGCATTGCGAATTGCAGCTTAAAATTCTTTTCCTTTTACATCAAGATTTTTCATTATTGACATTTTCTGAAAATTTTATTCTGTGTTTTGCAGATTGTTTCCCCTTTTATTGGTCTCTGCTAAAAACAAAATCTGGTAAGTGAGTAAATCAAATGTCTAGAATACTATTTTTCTCCTGCTTGAGTGTATTGGTTTTCATTAACAGCTTTGCTAGGTT
>MU225562.1:0-15699 GCA_018584345.1 Thuja plicata | reverse complement strand
TATACAAACAAGAGAAAATTTCAATAGATAACATTTGGAAAACAACTTTTCAAAAACAAAAAACCACAAACTCTAAATTACAAAATGAATATGATGATAGTGATTCAAATACTGAAGAAATGGACAACACTGATGATTTATTTACACACTGTACACATATTTATAAAATCTTGATCTATATATGACTTGCTTGATAAAATAATTGAAATAACACTAGAAGAAGGAAACCAACCACTTGGAATTTTCAAGGATACATACGTAGAAGAAATGAACTTTCCAACTTCTTTTTTTGGTGACCCACAAGATATAGACATAACAAAAAAAATCAAGTGTCAAAAAATTGCACAATGGAAGATTTTACACTCTAGTGGTGATTTTGCAACTCATACGACTAACCTATTTTTAAAAGTAGTGTGTATCAACATAGACAAAATAGTTTCAAGTATATCAACAAGAATTAGAAAGGGTCAATTGAAAGGATGCACGCTACTCACAAAAGACGTTAAACACAAACCAAACTTAGAAAAAATTCTAAAACTTGACATTGGATACATGGATTTCAAACATATTCGTATCTCTCCATATTATCTACAACAAACAAAGAAAAATGTATTTGCAATGATAAGACAACTAGGTCCTCCGACATTCTTCTTAACCTTATCAAGTGTTTTGATTAAGTAAAAGCAGGATTTGAAAGGTCCCGAAACCTTGTACAAAAGATCAGAAGATAGACAAAGCTGATCAGTCAACTACCAAAAGATGAGACAGAGGAGAAACAAGGACCCGAGGCCCAACAATCCAAAAAGCAGAGAAAGACAGCCCTAAAGGAAAAGACATCACATGGGGAGCTAGATAGTCTCCATCAGATCTTTAGCTTGCTCAGCAAGAAGCTCCATATTGCCCACCAAGATTCTGAGGTCTTCGAGATCTGTATCTTTCTTCTTTATACTTGCATGAGTGCGGGTGCTAGAACCCAAACCCTCCTTCGAGTCCTTAATCTCCTCCCCCCTGATAGCCTCAAACTTGTTCATTAAATTCTTGCACTGCTCAACAGAAACTTTCAGAATATTGAAGCTTTGATCACATATTTTTTTTATCATCATTTCCATTTTCTCCACTTTTCCTTCCAGAGAAGAAAAATGCACCTCACTTTTGCTAACTTTAGCTTCTTTACTCATTTTGATCTTTTCCTCCATAGTCAGCACTTTAGTACCCAGCTCCCTAAAGGCTTCACCCTTGTTAATAGCTTCAGTCCAATTCTTCAAACTGGTAGCCATAGACTCCTCCCCAAAGGTAGCAACTTTAATCATATTCACGATCTTTCCTTGTTCCTTAATCTCAACCTTCATATTCACAGTATCATGTGCTATGGTATCCATAAACTTCCCAAAAGAAAGAATGTTGTCTTTCTGGTCCGTGCTAATATTAAAGCTTTCCTTTTTGTCCCCTATTGTAGCAGTATTGTCCTTCTCTTGAATACTTACATTTTTTTCCTCAACCTTACTCTGGGTGTTTCCCATTTCCTTATCCACCTTCTCCTTTTTCTCCAGACTCTCATAAGCAGTTCCTCCTCATCAGAGGAGAAGGATACCCTTATTCTTCTTGATTTTCTTAATAACAGAAGGCTTTTTCTTAAGACAAGCTTTCTTTTTTTTGTTGCTTTTGGGGTTTTCATCATCTTCAGTTCTGAAACCCTCCAAAGTAGGGTTCATCTCATCATACTCCAACTTTTTCTTAGGAATTTTCTTAGAGGAACTGCCCTTCATGCTTCCCATCCCTCTAGTGGTAATAGTTTTCATCTCGTCCTCAGTATCATCATCAAATCTTTCTCCTGACTCTTCGTCCTCAGTCTCCACATCATTAAGGATCTTGCCCTTACACACATTTTTATCAATTTTCCTCATTTTTAACACATTGTAAATGAGAACCATCAGACCTTGGTGAGAGGCGTGATCCCCAAAAGGGTCATTCTAAAATTCCCTCATAGTGACATTTAGAGAGCTCATAAGATAGAAAGGGATGCTCATTACCTCATTATGCCTAAAATGATTCGGGATAACGAAGTGATGCCCGTAGGCTCTGGAAAATCTCCCATCAAGGGTAAGATAAAAGATAGCAGCATATAAAACAAAACACCAAGGGCGACTAATATTAGTAGGACTGAAAAAACCTCCTACCTTCTTCGTCAATCTGTCAACCTCTTCATCATTCTCTAGAAATCTCTCATAGGCTTTTTCAGAGTAGTTGCGATCACGATAGAACTTCATACCATCTGTAGGTAAGCCAGTGGCCTCCGCAATGAGATCCTCATTGATATCTATCCATTGATTGTTGAAGTAAATCTTCCCTTTCTTCCAATTACGCATGAAAAAACTAGTAATTTGCAGGGTTTCCCCCACGTAACTTCTCCATGTACGCAGCAAAGTTCCCCATCTGGAGAATACCCCACACTTGCTCATTTTGCTTCCACTCACTGCAGTTTGAAGGTTCATGTCTTTTCTTGCTCCCACCCATTCTATATTTGCTAACAATGTTTCTCTGGTTTTCTCTGTGCTTAATTTTACCATTTTTCTCCTTTCTAATAATGTAATCCACAATTTTCGAGGGCACCCAGAATCTGTGTGAAATAGCATGTCGACACCAAGTGGCATTGAAGAGGATGAACACCTCATAATTAGGTCTTACATCACTTGTATTAGCTGCAGTCATTTAATTAATTTTTTTTCACTTCTCTGAATTTTGTAGATCATCTCCTTATGTATAAGGGATTTGATATCATATGACAGACTGATTTCATTATGCCAAGTAAAGATATGATTATTATTATATGCGTAATTAGCCGCCCAATCTGCACTTGCATTACCTTCACGATACACATGTAATAATACAATTATTCATAGTCTTGATTATAGACTTGGCATAATCAATAATATTACTAATCTCCCACGAGGGGTTAGAAATATTATTAAGGGTCTTGACAATATTCAGGGAATCCCCTTCAAGCCAAACATTTTTGTAATTGTAATCTTTAGCCATGATAAGACCATAGAGGGCCGCCAGAGCCTCTACCATATGGTTATTTTGAACACCAATTGGTATGGCCCTCATAGCTATACAATGTCCTCTCTCATCACGGATGACCATGCCAAAACCCACAATTCTAGGATTACCTTTTGATGCCCCATCAAAGTTAATCTTTATCCATCCTGTCGGAGGGCTTTCCCAGACCACTCCCTCTCTGTTATTGCTTTGAGCTTCCTCATCCAAATGTATACCCCATTTTTTGAGAATTGCACAATCCTCTTTCCCTTTAGAATCATCTTTTATCTTCATGATTTTGAAATTCTCAATAATCATACTCCGAATTTTCCTATATAAGATTTTAGGGGAAGTCTCATTCTCTCTGAAAATTCTTTCATTTCTTTCCTTCCATATTGCCCATGTAATATGGGGGAGGGCAATGTGCCATATCTTTCTAATACATTCACTTCTATTATTAGTGCCCCATGAATTGAACATATTCTGAATATCATAAGGTAAAACCCAATCCATATTAAAATCCTTCAGCCAATAAGACCAAATCTCATTAGCATAACTGCAATGAAGAAACAGATGGTTGACAGATTCTTCCTCCTCCCTGCACATAACACACATATTAATAATATACATTCCTCTACTCTTGAGGTTGTCAAGAGTAAGGATTTTGTTTTGAATCATGGTCCAGAAGAAGATATTGATCTTAGCGGTAAGCCCTTTGATCCAATCCTTGGCCCAAAAAGGATTTTCACTGTTTTCAAAATTGAGATTATAGGCCGATCCCATAGTTATACAACTATTAGTAGCATTTTTCCATATTAAAGAGTCTTCTTTAGAGTTAAGAATCATTGCATTGAGGGTAATATTCAAAGAAAGAAGAGCAACATCCACAGTAGTTAAATCCTTCCACTCACCATTACATCTATAATCCATGACTTTAGTACCAATTTTGTCTTTACATATATCAACAAAGGGGCCCCAAACAATATTCATAGCAAGAGGCTGGTTGCCGATCCCAGAAATCCACTTTATCCCCCTTGCCCACTTCCCACTTAATACCTTTTCTAATGGTATTTTTGGCTTTAATTATATTCTTCCATATACAGGAGCCCACCAGGAAGTCATCAGTATTAAGAAATTCAATAATAGAATTAGAATTTCTGTTATATTTGCTATGCCAGATAGAATTCCATTCACCTTTCAAGGTAAAGCCCCTCTAGCCAAGTTTAGCAAGGAGAGCTTCATTCATACTTTTAATTTTTCTTATTCCCAAACCACCTTTATATTTTGGCATACAAACTTTGTCCTAGGAAATAAGAGAAAATCTTTTAGTTTTTTCAACACCATTCCAGAGAAAATGTCTTTGAATTTTCTCAATGGCCTTAGCAAATTTATTGGGAATTCTGTAAAGGCTAAGAGCATAAGTAGGCATACTTTGAAGAGAAGATTTAAGGAGTTGGATTTTACCAGCCTGACTCAGCATAGCTCCTTTCCAACCAGCAATTTTCTTATGAAATTTGTCCACTAGAGAACTCCAAAAGGAACCAGGGGGATTGATCCCAAGGGGAAGACCCAGGTAGGTAGCAGGGAGCTGGCCAATTTGGTATTCCATAATTCTTCTTATCTTTTGCTGTCTATACTCAGGGGTGTTAATAAAATAAATAAAGCTTTTATTCCAATTGATAATCTGACCAGTAGCCTTACCATAATTGTTGAGGATCTTTCTCAGGTTCCAGGCTTCATTTATATTAGCTTCTCCCATAAAAATAGAATCATCCACGAATTGTTGGTGGGAAAAAACATAATTTGAGGAGGAGGGTCTTAACCCTTTGAGATCCCCTTTTCTAACAGTACTATCAATATATCTCCTCAGGCATTTTGCTATAATCACAAACAGAACTGGAGATAGAGGATCTCCTTGCCTTAATCCTCTAGATGATTTAAAAAAGGATGAAGGAGATCCATTCACTAAAATAGAGAAAGAGGGAGAGGACACCAACTGCATGATCAATTTAATACATTTGGGGTTGAAACCAAAGGCCATCAAAGTTTTTTGCGGAAAATTCCAGTCAACTCTATCATAAGCTTTGGAGAGGTCAATCTTCAGAATGAAGCCTTCTTTTCTTGCCATAGTCAGCGAGTGTATGTTCTCATGGACAATAATTATAGAATCTAAAATCTGCCTGCCCAGAATAAATCTAGTTTGTTGATGTGCAATGATCTTAGGGAGCAGATTTAGAATCTTGGAAGTAATCACTTTATAAATAATTTTGTAGGATGAATTACATAGACTAATAGGTCAAAAAAGATCCATAGTATCTACCCCTACCTTTTTTAGAATGAGAGCAATAAAAGTACCATTCATCTCTTTGAGAATTCTCTTAGATCCAAATAATTCTTTAACAACATCAGTGATATCCTTATGAATAATATCTCAATAATCTTGAAAAAAAACATAGGAAATCCATTAGGACCTGGAGATTTACTACCTTCAAAGGAAAAGACAGCTGCCTTAATCTCATCAATAGAAGGAATTGCACTCAGAAAGTGATTGTCGTTGTATGTCAGAATTTTAGGTATACTTTCCAGAAGATTTCCTTGAAGATTCTGGTCAAGCTGGTCATCCTGGGAGAGAAGGTTAGAAAAGAAGATCTTAGCTTCCTTGGAGATATCCTCATTCTTCTACACTTCTCTTTCTTCAAATTTAAGTTTAGATATTCTATTGGCTGCCTTGTGCTTAGTGGCAGTCATGTGAAAGAACTTAGTATTCCTGTCCCCCTGTCTAAGCCAAGTGTTTCTAGATCTCTGTTTCTAGAAGATTTCCTCTTTGTGCACAATGTCATGGTATTTTATCAAAATTTCACTTTCTTGATCTTTGGGAACTTTAATATACCCTTCCTTTTGTATTGAATCCTGGATCTCCTTAAGCTCAATCATGATATCCGACTTGGAGGAAAAAATATTGCCAAAAGTTTCTTTATTCCATCTCTTAATATTATCTTTAACGTGTTTTAGTTTATAGGTCAACCTATACATAGCGGTACCTTCTACCTTAATCTTCCACCATTCACTAATTTTGAGATACATTTCAGGATGAATAGTCCACATTTTTTCAAATCTAAAAGGATAGTTTTTACTTTTAGATATAGAATCAACAAGAAAAGACAACGGATAGTGGTCAGACCCAGCTCTGATAAAGGCTGTCAGGGAACAATTATAATGCTGAAGCCAATCATTAGAGATTAAGGTTCTATCTAATCTTGCCTGAATTAGATCATCGTCCGATCTCCGATTAGACCAGGTATAGTTGATACCTTGGAGATCAATATTAGTGAGAGCTTGTCTAGATATGAAGTTCATCAGATCAACCCTACTATCCAAATTAGGTTGAGATCCACCAGATTTTTCATCTTCCTTGAGAGGAGTATTGAAGTCTCCCATAATAATCTAGCTTTCATTCTCAAAGGACTTCCTGGCCCGGTCCAATTTGTTCCAGTAAGATTTTCGTCCATTTTTAGTGTTAGGGGCATAAATATTAGTGAGCATCCAATAAGTTCCATCCTTAATGTGGTGAAATCTAATACAAGCCATATTACTTTCCTGTATGATAATATCACCCTCAATGGTATCTCCATTCCAAAAAGTAGCTATACCACCCGAGGCTCCTTTCGAACTACCTCCACTGTAAAAATTATTTCTATAGTACTTAAGTTGTTCAACTTTTTCCTTAGCCATCTTAGTTTCCTGAATAAGGATAATATCCGGTCTATTATCTCTAACCATATTTCTAATGAGATCATGTTTGTGGGGGTTGTTTAACCCTCTAATGTTCCAAGAAATAATCTTCATTTCTTTTTAGTGATACCTAACTAGGTAATAGTTTTCTGAGTTCCATCTGCTATATTTCTAGCCACCTCTTGATTTCTTTTTCAAAGCTTGGTGGTCTCCCTGGTGGTGATAGTTGGCATTCTCCAACATCTGGTAGATAATTTTTGGCATTCTTATGGGCTTTTTCCGCTGTTCCCTTCTTTTGTTTAGATTTTTCAGCCATGATGATTTTGTTTTGTTTTTCAAGGGCTTTATCTATATCCTCTTTGTCACCCCATTTCGGTTTATTTGTTTCCTCTGAATATTTATTTTCCTCATGTGATGAGTTTTGTGTCATCTCTAAAAGTCCAGGACCCAGAACAATATCTTGTTGGGCATCTAAGAACATATTATTCCCATAAAGGGTCTCTGGATCTCCCTGACTCTTTCATAGTTCTTCGACATCTTGTGTAGTGGACTGGCTATCCTCCTGAGTTCTTTTATCTTCCTCATCTTGTAGGACAGCGATGTCATTATTTTCATCATCTAGAGTATCTTTGACAATGCCTATCATATCATTTTTGTCTGGTTCCATATTATTTTTCTTCTCTTTCTGATCCTTGTTAGTCTCTTCTTCTTCTAATCTTGTTGTCACAACTCTCTCTAGGTTGGTATGTTCTTCTCTTTTGTCTTTCACTTCATTCTCTTTTTCTTTAGACTGCCCTACTATCTCTTCTAATTTTTTCTCTATGATTTTTAGTTCCGTGCTAATCTCTCCTTCTGATGATTCTCTGATTTTTCCTACCGGCTTCCATTCCTTTTTTTTGTTGGGTTTTCTTGACAATGTTCATTGGACATTTCTTTGCCCAGTGACCCAATTTTTTACATCTGAAACAAGCAAAAGGGACTGACTCATATTCAATTTTTTGAGTCCATTTTCCTAATCATGACTCCAACTCTATCTCTTCTAGCATATCAACATCTAGGATGATACCAATGCATATCCTGGCATGTGTCAATCTTCTTCTTGATGCCATGACCAGATCTATAGAAAGGAGTTCACCAAAGGACCTAGCTATGCCAGCAAAGATGTCCTCATTCCAGTATTCTAGAGGAAGCCCAGGAAGCTTCGCCCAAATAGGGACTTGGACTATAAAGTCCTCATGAAGGGCCATGTTAGGGTACCACTTCTGTAATATCATTGTATTTTTACCTATGCTCCACGGTCCACTGCAGATAGCTTGCATTCTATCTTCTTCACATGAGAAAAAGAAAGAGACATAACCCTTATTCATAGCTATCACCTCAACTTGACCTTTGAGTTTCCATCTCTTATCGACAAAAGCTCTAATAACTTCAATATTAGGTCTGACCCCAATAAACCTCCCGACCAGGGCATTTTCCATTTTTTAAATATTATGATCTATAACTTGATCAGGAATAGCAATAACATATCTTCCTTCAGAGATATTAGAAATATTCCTAACAGGCGGGTGGACAGACTTACCTGAAGGTCTTACCCCAAAAAGGGATGCCCATTTGACTGTCCCTTTTCCTAGGATGAGGCCCCCACCTGGGTCCCCATTTCCTGTGAGTCCATGCGGTTTACCGTCCTCATTACCCACAAAATCCGTGGAGCCCTCTATGGAAGAAGGACCTGCACCTCCTGTGGATTCAGATTCCGTAGGCAGATTCGAAATTCCCGCGCCACCACTCCCGCTCCCCAGTCGCTCCCCGCTCTGCTCCCCCATTGTTTTAGTTGGTCTACTGTTTAACTTGATCAAGTGTTGAGCATGTATGGCTGCCAATATTATCAACATTATCCATGTACAAAAATTGACAGACAGAAAAACTCAAAGCAAGAACATGATCTTGATATTGACTCGCTCATCTCACTCATTCGTAAAGATCAAGACACTTGTACTCATTATGAATTGTACTCGTTATTACATACATAAAATTAATTGCCTTAAAAACTTATTGCTTGACGATGACACAATTTTTGGACATATCAATGATTTCTTCTTGATCATAGAATTCCAAAATAGAGGTAATGAACATGATCATGCTTTAATATGGGTTGAAGATGCACCTATATATGGAAAATCCAAAACCTTTGAAATTGAACAATTCGTTGACAAGTTCATTACAACTAAGACAAAACCACTAAATTATAGGCTTCGTAAGCTACATCGATACTACCACACAAGAAGTTGTAGAAAAACTAAAAAAGCACATTACAGGTATAATTTTCCACTACCACCTATGAGAAAAATAATAATACTTGAACCAATTATATTGACTGATGAAATTGCAATTAATAATGCTATTAAAATATCCAAAATTCTGCCACATGAAAACTATGATGAATCTACGATTTTTGAAAACTTCTTAACTGAAATTAGCATGAATGAAGACGAGTACTTAAAAGCAATACAATCAATGATAACAAAATCAACACTTTTCCTGAAGAGACAACCATCACATATTTGGAATAATCGTTTCGGGAAAAAATACCTTCACTATGGGAAGCAAACAATGATGCATAGTTTGTGCTAAACACATATGTTGTTGTAGCATATTGTTCCTCATACATGACAAAAACTGACAAATCTATGACAACTGCTTTCAAAAAAATACGAAGAGACCATGAAACAACATAAAAAGATGTTATATAAATGATTTGCACCCTTGGAAATACCATGCTCAACCTACAACAAATGTCTACTCAACTTGCAATACATATAATATTATTGCTACCTTTAAATTCAAGCTCAAAAATGTGTTTTCATCAACACGTCTGCACAAGAAGAACACACATTTATCCTCAAGTCTAACTCACTCTCAAAAATGGAACCTGATGATTTAAATAAAATAATGTGTAAATCAATCATAGATCATTACATTATTTGTCCATGCAAAACAATAGCAATTTGTTTGGCTCAATTTGTAGCAGACTACAAAATTATTAAATGAAAACGAGTAAAGAAAAAAAAAGTTTAGTATCATTAGATTTGTTAAATACAACAAGCACATTGATAATGAAAATTTTTATAGAGAAAAATTATTGTTGTACATTCCATTTGAAAACAATGAAAATACAATAGTAGAGGGATTTAAAACAATTCAAGACGCATACAATCATTACAATAAAATAATCAAAGAAAATGAAGCTAAATATACATACAATTTCAATTCAACGTGGGGAGATTTAGATGACACATTTGAAAAACATGAGCAAAGTGAAATTATAATTGAAGAATAAATTACCAAATAAAAGATTACTAACAATAATGTTGAAACGTACAATCTCACTTCAGATTTAGAGTATCTACAAGACAAGAAACCTAAATTTGATATTGATTTTCAAATTGTACAAAACCCAAACCTCCTTGAAAATGTACAATATTATAAACTCAAACAACAACTAAATGAAGAATAACAACAAATTATAAAAGACATTGCACTAAAAAAAATTGATGAAAAAACCCATAACATCTCTTCTCTCGTCATGCAAATTCCACCATATGAGGCCTCAAAATCAGCTTTTATTTTTTTTTTTCGGGATTTCCTGTTTTTTTAGTAGTTTTATTTCTATAATGGTAGTTTCTTAGCAAGTTGACCAGTGGTGTCACTATAAATAAATCTAAATAATTGGAGATTTTCATAGTTTTTGGGGTAGTTTTAGAACCAAAAATGGCAAAAAAATAGATTTTTGTGAAAATCTACCAAAAATGTAATTTTTGAATTGGGCTGTATTAGTTTTTTCTCTCTTTGTAATGTTAGAGTAGTTGGATGAATAATGAAGAGTTGTGAATTCTAAAATACTCTGGTGTTTTTCTATCTTTTTTATGAATCTTGTTCATGGTTAAAATTGGGTTGCATCATCAAGCCAAAAGGATTAGTCATGGCCTATACAGGGAAAGCAACATTCAATGCAGGGAGAACAACAATATATTCTACATTTCTACTTCCCTTTAACAAATCCACGTTCACCCCACTTAGCAATGACACAATGGATTCCTTGCAAAAACATTACGAACAACTACAAGTATTGCTTATAGATGAGGCTTCTCTAATTTGCAATCGATTCCTAGATTTAATAATAAAAAAAATGAGAGAAATCAAGCATCGCCCAAAAATGTATTTTGGAGGTCTTGACATAATTTTTTGTGGAGACTTCTATCAGGGAACACCAATACATGGTAGCTTCATTTTTTAATATCCTATTATAAACAACGAAAGAGTACCTTATAATTTTTGGATAGATATGATAATGTGTTATGAATTGAAAACTACTATGCGACAAAAAAACTTTTTCTTTATCTCTATACTAAAGAAAACTATGAACCAATTCACAATCTAATTATGAAATAGAATATCTTAACAAAAATTATTTTAGACCACCTCCATTTGATCCAACGTTGCCATATCTTTTCCATACAAACAAGTTAGTAGATTTAAACAATCAAAAATTGTTATCCATTGTTCCTGGGGAATGAATAATCATTAATGCAATTGATGAAATATATGACAACTATGGCAATATAACATAATATCCAAAAATAAGTCTACCCTAACAATTAATATTCAAAACCAATATGTTAGTTGAATTGTACGCAGTAAATTATAACATGAAAGATGGATTATAAATGGATTATAATATTCAAAGATACATAATTTCAAGAGAAGTAGACACAATTTGGATTGAATTCAATGACAAAAACATTGCACAAACTTAATAAAAAAAGGACACCAAATATTTCTAAACAATGGGTACCTATCCTACGAATAACAAAACCTGTATCACAAAAAAAACCATCTCACGTCAAGGTTGGCAAACAATTCCCCGTACAACTAGCATGTGCATAAACAATTTATAGATCACAAGGGCTTACACTAGATGGAGTTGCATATGATCCATTGGGAGTCAATTCTCATGGATTAGTATATACAACAACACTATCATGTGTTTGAAATATGCATTCATTATTCCTCATAAATTCACTTACAAAAAATAATTTCAAAGTCAAGGATAAAATAATAAATGAGATGCATCAATTAAACACAGATGCAAAATGGAAACTAGTATATACCAAGCTTGAAAGTGATTTAAACAATTCAATAACAATTCTATCACTAAATACAAGAAGCCTTACATCGCATGCCGATGATATTATAAATGCCTATGATTTCATACATGCAGACATAATATGTCCTATGATTTCATACATGCAGACATAATATGTCTACAAGAAACACATACATTTCACATACCTTATCATGAAAAACTCAAAATGTTTGAATCTATTTCTATGTATCATATTCATGGAATTATAAAATTAGATAAAAAACATATACTCATTAAAAATTCCCAACAATAAATCTCAAACAATGTTGAAATATGGAAAAAAAAAATAGCCCTTCATACTTTTGAAATAACAATACTTAACTTGTATTCACCACCAAATATAAAAATCTCTTCAATCGTTGATAACATCCAATAAGCATTGCCAAATATTGGTTTGAACAACAATATACTAATTGTTGGTGATTTCAATATCAATATTGAACATATTAATATAGACAGTTAAACTACAAACATTTCTAAACAATAAAGATATACATTTTTTACTTAAAAAAACAAACCATTCGCAAAAATCAGTCATTGACCATGCTTAGTCCAACAAAAACAAAGAAAAATAGACAATCTCAATGATAGACACATATTGGAGTGACCACGATACCATTTCTCTAATTCTTCATTATTTACACAAAAAAAATAAAAAAAATAGTAAGAACATATATTCCCTTACTACTCTTTACTTCTTCTTTTTAACTTTTTATGTAAAGCTTTTGCACTGACATATGTTTCTTTGTTCCTCTCTACTAGAAACGAAGAGAAACAAAAGAACAAAAGGAGACAGGGATATTGTAGAACCCATACAAGTAAAAATATAAGTATTGTTTCACTCTAGCAACTTTACAAAATTGAAGGCTTATTTTACTTCAATATTGTTACAAAATTTTATATCAATATTATTTTCACATTTTCATATCCTAAATAATAAACACACCTTCAAACTATTTTTCAGGACAAAAAAAATAGATTGCTAATGTACTTTCAATTGAAGACCTCAACACACACAAGAATGGAAATATTTTTGAAGGTGATATTGTTGTAACATACAAAACTCACCTGGACAAAACCAAAAATGCACTTGAAGTCCTCCTTGCTGACTTGATCGACAAAAAAAGAGAGATGATAGTAACTCCCAATCTTACACAAAATTTTGTTCACAAGTTCGAACAAAACATATTTCCTAGGTCAAGCATTTGAATAACAAATTTCCAAATTTCTTAAAAAATAGGCTATGGCCATGGTTACTCTGAATGTATTTTACTACTTACTAAAGCGAGTACTATTGAAACCATATCTCAAATCTTCCCTCAATATTTCTTCATACCAAGCACTAAAATCAAACTTCTCCTACAAACTATAGAGCAATATGCAGTTGGAACAATTGGAGCAATTATTGTTGCAACAAAAAGGACACCCCTTCACTACATGTTAAAGATAATGGATGGAGAAACTAAATATGATCACGCATAGGTGAATAATAACCGCCCTCTTCTAATTATTAAAAGTTACAGATTTCATCAAAGCTATTTTTTAATTTCCACAAACATATCTGACAAATAATAATCTTTCATTATAACAACTATGCATACATTCAAATCTCTTGCAAAATTTTATAAGCATCGAAGAACCTGTCCGGGTAAAATATTATCCTCTATTCCTCTTCAAAAATATTGTCAAATGAAATGACACAAAAGGCTGGCCGTTTCATACATCCAAGTCAACTTACAATGGACTGCTCACAAACATGGAAACTGTAGAACATCTACAAAAACTGATGCATTCGACATACGAGGTAAGTTTTTTGTGCCAAGGTAAAATCAAGGCTGCAAGTAAAGGGAAAGAAATAGGGAATGTATTAAAAAGGATTTCTAATGATCAATATACCTGACACAACCAATAGACTTCCCGGTGCTTCATACGTGTTTATCTTACAACAAAAAAATCATGAATATACCAATCCAAGGGGCATCTATAAATATAACAAATTTTTAATGACCTTGTCATGATAAAGAGAATAAGACTGCATGTGAATCATCCTATGAACAACAACAAAAATAAGAAAACAATGGATTAATCAAAGCACTGATTTGTAAAAGATGAAGGGAAAGTAAAACAAGTGGCATCTAATGCATAAAGGGAAGATATTATCAAGTGACTAGTAGAAAAGAGATGAATAGAAATGTTGCATTAGAAAATAGAGTTCTCAAATTTATCAAGGAAGCATCTATGTTTAACTAATGAATGTGTGATGTTGAGGAAGGGATGGAGACTAAAGATTCTATAGATATGGAAGAGATACCTATCCTTAATTTTATTGGGTCTCGACAGATAGAGAAAAAGGTCAGTATGGAGAAAGAGGAGGTTAACTTAGAGGAACGAAAGGGTGACAAGAGTTGGGACGAGGGGAATGTGAGTACCCATTTGGAGCATCCTAAGCCTGAAGAAAAAGATACACTGGTTGATTACGAAGACTCGTACAACAGAGATGGCCACTTTGTGACAAGGAATGAGGCGGAGGGCCCTAAGGAAAATCAACATTACTAAGAGGAAGTGTAGAAGAAAGATTCTTCTTCTCTTAATTTGGAGGAGTTTACTGATAAAAGGGATCCTAATGTGGAGGCCCTTCATACTACGAAAGCTAAGGCTATCCATTCCTTCATAATGGATAAATGGAATTTTCATGAAATTAAGGAGCTCTACCTCAATCAACGGGCCCTCACTACTAAATTTTATAATCTCCTTCAGAGTATGGATAAAAAAAAAATAGAATAAGGAGGTGGGAGATTGCTATGGTGATAAGAATAATGAGAGCCAATGATAGGTTAATATGGAGGTGGAGACTATGTTTAATGATAAAATGCAGAAGATGCAAGCCAAAGTTGACAAAAATGAGGAAATCCTAAAGAAGATCCTTTATATTAATCATGAGGGAATGAAAGCCTCTACGTATAACCTCAAAGCTCTCTACTTTTCTGGAAGGAATTCATCAAGAAAAAGCCACTATAATGTTAGCAAGTGGTTCATTCAAGAGTTTTCTAGAACACTTGAGGGTTTCCATTTATAGAAACACATCTTTTATGAATGGTCGCTTGGTGTCATACACAGTTTTGGAGTTATATCTTGCAAAATGACTAAGTAGAGGAAAGTAGAATTATAGAGCACTAGTAAATTTGACCTCAAATTTTGACGAAACTTGGTCGAAATTTTGACAGTAATTGGTCAAATTTACGACCAAAACTTTCGTCGGTCTTTTTTTGTCGAATTTTCGACGTATTTATAATTCATCAAAATTTTGACCAAAAAAAAGGTCAGAATTTTGACTATAGCCCAGGCTTAAAATTGCCGTCATTTTTTTAGTGCATTGGTCAAAATTTTGACCAATACTTCCACCAACGATTGGTCGCAAATTTCGACCAATGCACTAAAAAAATTGATGGGAATTCCATACTTTCCACCAAACCAATGGTCAAAATTTCGACCATTGTATTGGTCGAAAGCATGGCATTCTCATCATTTTTTAGTGTATTAGTCGAAATTTGCGACCACTCATTGGTGGAAATTGGTTCTAGAGTTGGTCAAAATTTTGACCAATCGCTGGTGGAAATGAACCGTGGCATTGGTCGAAATTTCGACCAATGTTAATTTTTTTTTTATAAAAAAAAAAAAAAAAAATTCTATTTGGATTCAACTGTGTAGTTTTTGGGAAAAAAGAG
>MU225561.1:72606-83832 GCA_018584345.1 Thuja plicata | reverse complement strand
CACTGGTTTTCTGTCATATTTAAGATTATTATTTGTATGGTTAAATCTTGTGTATGATTATGCTTGATCATTTACAAGGTATTTTATAAAGTAAGTTCAATAGAGATACATGACAAATCAGTGTCCATAATAACAAATACTGTGTTATCAGTCATCTTACAAGGTAAAACCTGCCTGAGTAGTTGTGGAACTCAAAAATGAAGAAGGATATTGTTTTAGTCCTTAGCAATTAGGCTTTTCTTGCCTCTGAACTCTGAGTCAGAATTAAGAGGTAACAAGATTCAAATAAGCATATCAAGCAGTATAGTTCATGCAAGAAAAATCCCTAACAGGCTAGAAATTGGCCCTGCATTCAAATCTTCTCTCCACCCTCAAAGCTTGGCCCATCCTCTATAAAGACAATTTATTTAAAGATATCTGGATCATTTCCCTTTCAATTCTAGCTTGGGAAATTTGGAAAGAATGCAATAGAAGAACCTTTACTGGCCAAAAACTTGAATGGAGCTCAATTACCAATAAAATTAAATCTTTTATAGTGGAAATCATCAACAGTAAACTTAGAAACTAGCTTAGCTACAAAGATTCCTTTAAAAGTTGGGAGAACAAGATTAGAAATTCTTGGCCAAGATTGAAAATTCCACCCTTATATGGCAAGGGGGGTCCCAAAACAATATCAGATAGAGCTACTTGTAAGTGGAGTCCCCCAAAGGAGGGTTGGCATAAACTCAAATTTGATGGAGCCTCTAGAGGCAACCCAGGGGCTGCCGATATTGGGGGATTAATTAGAAACTAGAAGGCAGAGATAATCACCAAATTTTCCATGCCCATCAGCCCTACCACAAACAATATGGCAGAAGTAAAAGCAGCTCTAGAAGGATTAGGAATTTTTAAGACTCTCAAAATCTCAAAATTTATTGTAGAAGGTGATTCTCAAATCATAATAAACGCATTTTGATCTAGAAAAACTCCAAATTGGACCCTTAATTCAAAAATTGAGGAAATCAATAAAATTCTAGAGAAGATTCCCAAATATGAAATCAGCCATATCTATAGGGAAGGCAATTTGGAAGCGGACTTGTTAGCAAATCAAGATGCTAACGAACAGGTTATAATGGAACAGTACATCTAGCTATCAACTTAAGGTCAGGTAGGATCTAAGGGTAGAACATCATTTGATTGAAATTGTCACTTGAAAGTTTTCCCCAGGTTATCAGTGTTTTAGAATATAGTAAACAAGGTACTCTTCTAATATTGCAGCTTATAATCTTTAATATTCTAGCTACTCCCTAACTTATTGCCTTCTGCCTTAAAACTAAATACCGTTAAAAATAGGACAATTAGCATTGTTAACACTACAATCTAATAATATCTATATATCAATAAAATCTATTACCTCCAATTAAATAACGCTTGTATCAAACTTATAAATCTCCTTGAATACCTTAAACCCTTAAAAGCATAAATCTCGCTTTAACCTTTCATACATTCAGACCCAAACAAAGTCTTGGTTCTCTTCCAGGCCTATGGGATTTGCGACTGATTCCTTCAAAAATCTCCATTGGCTTTAGACTCTCTTCTGTTGGGAAAACTCTTTATGTCTTGGCCTTAGTATTATGTAGTAATCTTTGTTATTCCTTATTGTCGATTCCTTTTGATGCCATCGACTTGTCTCGATGTATCTGTTATACACTGAATTTGCGCCTCTGATCTCAAGCTCTCTTGGTCTTGATAAACCAGTATAACAAGGGGATCATCTCAAGGTTGTGGGACCTTATGCTAACTGAGATGATACCTCGAGATTCTAGGCTGGTTCCTCTTGGATAATCACCTTAGCTTTCTATTAAATAGGAAAGTAAACTTTGGAGGGAAAGGGTTAGAAGGATTGCATGGAAAGGGAAATAACTTAAAGAAAAATACCTACTAGGTGATGCACCAAAATTAGGGTTTGGATCTCAGTATAGAGGGATGAAACCAATGGAGGAATCAGGTCCAATAAGTCACAACTCACTAGATATGCTTGCATAAGTATTTCATAGGAGGGTCTGAACAAAAGACTCGACCTATGACCTACAAGAAAATATCCTTTTCTGCAACTAGGTGTAGGTTTGAGACAAGACTGTTAGGGGTTATAGTATACCCACAAAACATCTAAAATCAGATCAGACACAGTAACACACAAAAGCATAGAAAATGAGAGGGACTAGGAACCCCAATTTTCATTAACAACATCCATAAACCTCAATCCAATAAGAGATAATCAAGATAGTGAAGATAGGGATAGAACAACTATCACAAGTGCCTCAAGAATGTCTTAATCATCAATGAAAATCACAAAGGTAGGGAACAAAAGGGCAGAAAGATTGCCACAAATTGATCTCTGAGAAATAAATTCTCCTTACAATTGCCTATTCTGAGCACTAAGGCTCCCAAAAACACCTTAAATAAAACACTCAACTGCACACAGGCAGAAGTCCCCAAAAAACTAACCAGGGTTACAGATTTTACAATAGAATAATCCACCCTAAGAAAATCCAATCCAGTCATAAATGTGTACCAAGATGAATCTTGATCAGATCAAATCTTCCTTTGCACCCATCCCTGTACTTGATCATGCCTCTGACGGCCGCCCAAACCTCTTCATCAATGAGTCCTATCCCTCTAGAAGGGTCACGAAAGTCTCTGAAATGCAATAACTCTTCTACAGACTTTATCAACTGCATCCTCTGATCTTTTAAGAAAACCTGATCTTTCTAGCTTTCTGTTCTTTGACCTGTCGCACTCTGAATCTCCTTTTCCTTTTACCGATATTGAAACAAATCTAATCCTGGGATTGACCGACAGCTCTATGCATAATTTCTTATAATTAGAATGCTCTGATGAACCTTGGAAATTATGTGAATTGAGCAAATTATCTCTATTCTGCATACACTATCTTCTATGTGAGTGAGCGACGAGCATCTGTCTTTTACACGGTCACAAACCCACAAGCCTTTATCTTCTACTTTCATTTCATGCACGAGCGCACGACCACAGCTTCATCCTTCTTCAATCACTCACTCGCGAGCTATTTCTACTCTATTTTTATCTTCTGTGTGAGTAGGCGATGACACTTTCTCTTTCATCAATCGCTCAATCGCGAGCTGAAAACCCTTCACCTTTATGGAACGACGACTGAGCGATGACCATCCATTTTACTTCATCGCACACTCGTGGGCTACCATTTGATCTCCTAAAAACATTGGTGAGTGCGCAATAAAGTGTCCTTCACTTGTCGCCTAGTCGCGAGCTGCTTTTCTTTATGTCAATTTCTCGGCAACTGAGCGATGAGCGTCCGCTCCAGCTCATTGCGCACTCGCGAGCAGATCTCCCTTTACATTTACTCGCCAGCGACTGAGTGATGAGCCATTTATTTCCTTTGTCATGCACCCGCGAGTTACTTTCTGATCACCTAAGAACTACAGTGACTGAGCGATGACTGTATCTTTTCCTTTGGTCGCTCGATCGCGGACCCATATCAACTTTGAAAACTGTTTGTGTGACTGCACGACGAGCCACTTGTTTATCTCATCGCGAACTCGGGGACATATCAGAGCTTCTTAGAAATAGATCGCGATTCGTGATGACATGATTTACAACTTGTTGCGCATTCGTAGACAGAGCAGAACTCTTCATAAATGGCTCGCGATTACATGATGACCCTCAAATGCAACTCATCGCGCAGTCGCGCAATATGAGGACATGACATAAAAAATGACGCGACAGAGAGATGAGCTGAGACATAACTTTTAAAAAGGGACATGACCGTTTCTTGGCACGGTAAACACAGGATTTGAATGAGGAAACCCTGGGAAAGAGCATAAAGCAAGAATTTAGGAGAATGAGGTGAATGACTAGGCAAAATAGGCCAAATTGCGTAGGATGGAAAATTTGGGCAACATTTTGGTGACTTTTGTGGGATGTCAGCCTGCTAGATATGAAAACCAGTGGCCTTGACATATCCATTGGGCATGGAGTCACTTCAGAACACAAAACTTGAAAGGGCAAAATTGTGCATGTGCACTTCTTGAAAAGCAAGAAACCTAACCTAAAACTAAACTAACCAGTGTAGAAGCTGGTCAAACAAAACCCTTCACTGGTTGTGAAAAATAGCTACCCTTCCTCATCAGGACATTTTGCATTGAGTGCAGAAGGGTAACTATAAGAACTAGAGGCACATAAAGATTTATCAAATAATTAAGACTTGCCTCTGTAAAAATGAGATCAAGTTTACCTTCCTCTGATTGGTCATATGGAGGGACCTCGGTAAACTCCTTCTGGGCCAAGTACCTGATGGGGCAGCCTCTTGAAATTCTGATAGTAGTACTTTCCTTGATGGTTTCTTTTATATCTTCATGGTTTTCTTCCATCCTGGATAGCCATGTTAAGTCATCATCCTTAGTCAAGGGACTATTATCCTCTTCTTTGGAATAGGCCAGGGGTTCATCAAAGTTGCTAACATCTTGAGGATCTGAGACTGTCTCCAACTCTTGCTTATGCAGCAGTCCTTCTGAAGGAGAGCAATCTAAGGCCAGGCCTCTTTCCATAGGCACACAACTTTGAACCTCCATCCCAAGGAATAGGGGCTCATCATTAAATTTATCACAAAAGGCCTCTATGATACCAGAGAAATCAAGCTCCTCAGGGCCTTTGTCTATGTTCTTTCCTTGGAACAGCTCCTCTATAACTTTTTCATCCTGCTCAAAATCAGGCAGCACGGCAAACAAAAGCATAGCATCCTTTTGTGTATCAACCTCCTGTTGATGGTGAACCTCTTGTTCTGATGGATCCTCACCCATAGGTGATGGTATGGTCTCTTCTTCATCATCAACAAAGAGGGGGAGCTCATCAAACAAACCATCCAAGAGCACAAGTTGGGCATCCATTTCTTCCTGCACAACTTGTTGTTCCTCCTCATCACACTCATCACTCTGCACTGATACCTCAGATTCCTTCTCCTCATCGCAAGAAATCTCATTTACCATAGGTCCCTACTCGGATACTAGAGTAGTATCCTTGAAAAGACTTGGTGTCTGATAGCCAGGAGGCAGAGTCCATTGTGGTATCCTCCACATTTGATCATCTTGAGAGACCAGAGGGGCCTCCTAGGATAAACAACTTTTTTGAATAGGTTGTTCTTGCAGAGTGGTAGGCTGAATCTCAAGCACAAGCTCCTCAAAGGATTTTTTTGCCTTGAAACTTGGGATATGAAATTGAGAGGGCTCAGGGGTGGACATAGAAGGTTTAGACAAATGGGCCCTCCAACTTGGGATCTTAGGCCTAAGAGCCTCATGTTCAGCAACTTGTAATTTTATCCTTACTGTCTCAATGCTAGCCATGTGATTGATCTCTTCTTGGAATTGTCTCATTTGTTGCTCATCAATTAGGGCCTCCTCTATTTGATAAGGGATGAACCCTTGCTCATAAATTTGAGCCTCCATTTCTTGTTGCTCCTTGATTTTAGACACTTGCTTGACTAGGTCAAGCAATTGCTCCTTCATCTCTTCTTGTGCTTTCATGAAATATGATTTCAGCGTCTATTTCCAATTGGGATGAGGAGGGGAGGGTGGGTGGTAAATAGGAGGAGGTAGTTGGCCTTGTATTTTCAGTTGTTCTCTTTGTGCCCATGGGTGATTTTGTTTGAGGGCCCTTTCATAGTCTTGCATGAGGGCATATTCATTTGGGGCATGTTGGATGTAATGACGGCCTTGTGCATCTGCATAGAAGCTTGGGATAAAAGTAGGCTGTAGAGGGGTTTGATAAGGCTGATGACCAATCCATTGAGCATTTCTCTCATAATAGGATGGTGAATAACCTGACTGTCCATAATAACTTAACATGTCTACTCATATAACTAACTGGAATTTTAAAATGGAAGATTTGAAACATACCAGTACTTGATCTTTGAAACCAGTAGACTTTCGAGAGTCACCAAATATGCAGAAAAATGACCTCTCAAAGGTCTACAACATGCTATCAGCATATCAGAGATAGCATATCTTTAACATGAATCTGAACTTCGGTCCCACCGAGTGTGCCAGAAATGTTATACACTGGCACCAAGGTGGGGAATTCTTGAGCTTGGGTCTATACTAATAGACCTTGTGTACTGAATCTCTTATACAGATGAACCAACAGGAACACGTTTCAACTTTGATCTTAACTTTAGTGTGGTCCCACCGGGTGTTAACTTGCGCCTCTGATCTCAAGCTCTCTTGGTCTTGATAATCCAGTATAACAAGGGAATCATCTCAAGGTTGTGGGACCTTATGCTAACCGAGATGAGACCTCCAGATTCTAGGCTAGTTCCTCTTGGATAATCACCTTAGCTTGCTCTTAAACAGGAAAGTAAACTTTGGAGGGAAAGGGTTAGAAGTATTGCATGGAAAGGGAAATAACTGAAAGAAAACTACCTACTAGGTGATGCACCAAAATTAGGGTTTGGATCTCAGTATAGAGGGATGAAACTAATTCAGGAATCAGGTCCAATAAGTCACAACTCACTAGATATGCTTGCATAAGTATTTCATAGGAGGGTCTGAACAAAAGACTCGACCTATGACCTGCAAGCAAATATCCTTTTCTGCAACTAGGTGTAGGAATGAGACAAGACTGTTAGGGGTTGTAGTATACCCACAAAACATCTAAAATCATATCAGACACAGTAACACACAAAAGCACAGAAAATGAGAGGGACTAGGAACCCCAATTTTCATTAACAACATCCATAAACCTCAATCCAATAAGAGATAATCAAGATAGTGAAGACAGGGATAGAACAACTATCACAAGTGCCTCAAGAATGTCTTAATCATCAATGAAAATAAAAAAGGAAGGGAACAAAAGGGCAGAAAGATTGCCACAAATTGATCTCTGAGAAAAAAAATCTCCTTACAATTGCCTATTCTGAGCACTAAGGCTCCCAAAAACACCTTAAATACAACCCTCAACTGCACGCAGGTAGGAGTCCCCAAAAAACTAACCAGGGTTACATATTTTACAATAGAATAATCCACCCTAAGAAAATCCAATCCGATCATAAATGTGTACCAAGATGAATCTCGATCAGATCAAATCTTCCTTTGCGCCCATCCCTGTACTTGATCATGCCTCTGACGGCCGCCCAAACCTCTTCATCAATGAGTCCTATCCCTCTAGAAGGGTCACGAAAGTCTCTGAAATGCAATAACTCTTTTGCAGACTTTATCAACTACATTCTCTGATCTTTTAAGAAAATCTCATCTTTCTAGCTTTCTATTCTTTGACCTGTCGCACTCTGAATCTCCTTTTCCTTTTACCGATATTGAAACAAATCTAATATTGGGATCGACCGACAGCTCTGTGCATAATTTCTTGTAATTAGAATGCTCTGATGAACCTTGGAAATTTTGTGAATTGAGCAAATTATCTCTTTTCTGCATATACTGTCTTCTGCGTGAGTGAGTGATGAGCATCTGTCTTTTACACGGTTGGAAACCCGCAAGCCTTTATCTTCTACTTTCATTTCATGCGCGAGCGCGTGACCACAGCTTCATCCTTCTTCAATCGTTCACTCGCGAGATATTTTTACTCTGTTTTTATCTTCTGTGCGAGTAGGCGATGACACTTTCTCTTTCATCAATTTCTCAGTCTCGAGACGAAAACCCTTCACCTTTATGGAACAACGACTGAGCGATGACCATCCATTTTACTTCATCTCACACTCGCGGGCTACCATTTGATCTCCTTAAAACATTTGCGAGTGCGCGATAAAGTCTCCTTCTTCACTTGTTGCCTAGTCACGACCTGCTTTTTCTTTATGTCAATTTCTCAGTGACTGAGCGATGAGCATCCGCTCCAGCTTGTCATGCACTCGCCAGCAGATCTCCCTTTACATTTACTTGCCAGCGACTAAGCGACAAGCCATTTCTTTCCTTCGTCGTGCACCTGTAAGTTACTTTCTGATCACCTGAGAACTACAGCAAGTGAGAAATGAGTGTATCTTTTCCTTTGGTCGCTCGGTCGCAAACCCATATCAACTTTGAAAATTGTTTGTGACTGCGCGACGAGCCACTTGTTTAGCTCGTCGCAAACTCACAGACATATCAGAGCTTCTCAGAAATAGATCGCGATTGCCTGATGACATGATTTACAACTCATTGCGCATTCATAGACAGAGAAGAACTCTTCATAAACAGCTCGTGATTGCGCGATGACCCTCAAATGCAACTCGTCGCACAGTCATGCAATACGAGGACATGACATAAAAACTGATGCGATAGAGCGATGAGCTGAGACATAAATTTTAAAAAGGGAAATGAGTGTTTCTTGGTGCGGTAAACACAGGATTTGAATGAGGAAACCCTGGGAAAGAGCAGAAAGAAACAATTTAGGAGGATGAGGTGAATGACTAGGCAAAACAGGCCAAATTGCATAGGATGGAAAATTTGGGCAACAGTATCTCTAATTTCAAATGCATTTTGTTGATTCCATATGTTTTCTGCTTTCATCACTGCATATATCTGATGCTTTCTCTGATACATTATTTTTTGAATCAAATTCATATGTGGCTGACAGATATATATCGTGTTTCCAAAATATTTTTTAGAGTCATTTTTTTTTTTTTTGCATGTTTCATCATTGACTGATAAGATTCCTTGTTTCTCTGTATAAAGAAAGTATACTCGCATCTCTTCATGAACATTCATTGGTAATCTAAATGAATTTGTTGACTCGTTCATTTCCCAAACTGTGTAGCATAATACTTATTTCTCTACAGATACTTACCACAGCTTTTTATGGTACTTTATATCAATTGTTGATAAACCAGCAGCACTTAGTCTGCATACTCCACAGGTGACTTTCGACATTAATTTCCTTCCAACGTCTTTGATATTTCCATTGCTGCTTTCATCTCATATTGGTTCTGACTTTCAGATGGATCTTGACTTAGAATATGTTAATGATTGTGCATATGAATCACTAGTGAAATCATTGTGCTTCATATATGTGTTCGCTACTTCTATATGGGCTTCAAACAAATCAAAATCCTTCAATATCATTCCTGTGGGCTTTTATGTCACTGCTATATGTCTTTCTTCATTCTCTAACAGACACACATTTTAATTTAATCTCCAATCAATACAGTCACTGCATAATGTATAATCTCACTATTCTGTGCTCAGATATCTGCCTGTAAACTTCACATCTCTATAGTATTCAAATAGGGATCTGCAAACAAGCTCTCATTTTTGTTGGACCCTCTTGAGGTTGTGTCTTCTTTATGCCACTCTCAATATCATCAATCCTCAGAAGCGTACACGCTATCTCAATGGTTGTTTGAATGCTTGCCCTTCCTTTTTCTTCCTCAATGCCTACGATGTCTAACACTCTCCAGTGGTCAAGTCTTATGTGAATATTGGAAAGCTTTTCTAAATTAAATGGAGTAATGGAGATTCAGTGAGCGACACTACTTAATTTGCTTCATAGTTGAACAAAAGGTTGGGAGTGAGGAACCTTTAGATCCAATGGCCAAGATCATGCCAATATATTTGTGAATATTTTTTTTGTTTCAATCATGATGTTTTGGGATTGTTAATGGCAGCGTACTCCATCATAGTTTCAGAAAATCATTCATATAGATTCTTAATGTAGGCTTTGTTCTAGACTTTGGACAGGGTAGTGCCCATTTTTTAGGGATGTCCTTTCATCAAGATCTTTTCATTTTGGTCTCAAGCTGAATTCAATTCTTCTTTTTAGACCCCCTTAGCCCCAAGATAATTCAAAACAAGGAATTAATGGTGCAACCTGGACAAATGCTCTCACAAACCTCGAGGTCTATATTATGAACTTGCAAAAGATATAAAACACACAGATGGATGATTGCACCTCTGGTGACAAATTTCTTTCTACTTGTGGCTTAAACACATATCTGGTATTCTCAGATTCACTAAGATTGTTATTCTCTTGTCCCTTATTATATCAGCAGAATCCCAAAAGAAGCTTCACTGACTCCTTAATTTTTATCCCTATCAGTTTTAGTTTCTAAAATGGTAAATATAGATTAGTGTGTTATTTTCTAAATTGGTATTTATCGAGGTGTATATATGGAAGTGTATATACATTTATATAACTCGCCCCTAATGTATATGATGGTAATTTTGACATGCTCTTTCTCTTTGATGGTTTCGATCTGTGACAGAGAGGTTGCAGAGTAGCTTAGCTTAGTTAGGAATGTTTTTATTACTTTAGAAAAGGAGATGTTTTATACTAAAGGTAAGAAATAAATATTTTATCGTTCATTAACTATAGAATAAGGAATGTTCTTTATTAAAGGTAAGAAAATTATTTACTTGAGGAACAGAGCAGTGGACAACTTAGATCTAAGCTCTTGATTCTACTCCTATTTATTTCTAAGCTTATCCAATTTTCTATTATTGCCTAACATCCTTAGACAGGTTTATAGATTAGATAGAGGATTTTATATCTTGTTATCGGTTAACCCTTGGTGTTGGAGGATCTTTTTTTTTTTCCAAGTTTTATTCTCTTCTGGATTATCTACTCCCCATTGACAAAAGAAAAGGATCAGACACTATCTTATTTAAGAAATCGACTTAATAATCGACAGAGCATCAGTCAATGTATAATTATTAAGCATGTTTTCAAAATGTAAAACTTTTCTCAAACTTATCGGGTCATGGGTATGCTCGCAAAAATTTGCATTAATCTCGATGTAGATCAAGCCATGGGTATGCCCATGGTAGCCATGTATTTTCATTGAAAATCTTGATATTGTTTGAGTCGTGGGTATACCCATGTAAATTATGTATAAGTATAGGACCTCAGGTCCTGGGCAAGGCTGGAGGTTTTCTCAACCCCGCTCTTTCCTACTAGCACCTGCAGTGAGTGGGGTCACACTAAAAAATAATTAAATATATTAATAAAAATTATTTTAGGGCTTCGGCCTTTTACCAACCAAAAAAAAAAAAAGGACACATTAGAATGTTTGGGAGAGAGGATTTAGTTTTTTTTTAAGAGAGTAAATATGAAATAATTTTTATGAGGTTCTTATGAAGAAGAAGGAGAAGGAGAAGGAGAAGGAGAAGGAGAAGGAGAAGGAGAATGAGAGGAGAGGAGAAGGAGAAGAAGGAGAGGGAGAAGTAGAAGAAGAAGGAAAAGTAGAAGAAGAAGGAGAAGGAGAAGGAGAAGTAG
>MU225561.1:39346-50664 GCA_018584345.1 Thuja plicata | reverse complement strand
TACCATTGATTTTTTCTTCTTATCTCCTCTTTGGTATAGATAAAAAGATAATAAGGTCAAAGTTAAAATACAATGGTTGTAATCAACATAAATTTTATGAAATCATATGATCATAAAATTACCCTCTATCTACCTATAGCATGATGGTAAAATGAAGCAGTGAGCGATCTTCTATGCGTTGCAAGGTGGAAAAGCATACAGGTCTTTGTTGGAAAGTGATATATTTTAGTAAATGTGATTTAATTTTTGGTTGTCATTTATGGAAACACATCTGGGTTGAAGATCAATTACTTTGAAGTTAAGTTTTGTTGATTCATAAATCGAATAAGTATAGTAGCAGTGATACAAAAGTACTTTGGATGTCAAAGACAAAGATCAATGAGTTAGGGAAAGAGCCCTTAGAGGAAGATAGTATGGAGTATGTATGACCTCCACCTAAGATCAATTTGGATTTGGTTAAGTTTACAATGAGTTATTAGGATTTGAAGATAGACAGACTATAGAAGAACAGTGATGCAGAGTAGTTGGACAACAATGAAGATTGAGGGAGTATGACTTGGACTCCAAGAAATCAAAGTTGTATTTTTTTTGTTGATACGCTATAACTTGAATATGCAAGAGAACTGACTATGCATTTGATATTTACTATATTAAATGTATTTTGTAGTGAAGGTTGACTTATTAATATTTGTAATATTCATCTAGATAGCTGACTTTTTAAAGTTATGAGATATATATGTAAGATATTTTTGGTAAAGATTAAAAATTATGTGTGTATGTAATAGTTATCTGGAAGGGAAGATATGTAAATGGAAGAGAAAAGAATTGGTATCAGAGCTATTGGTCCTTAGAGAGAAATTTTAACAGCTTGAGGTGATCTTGAAGATGTCTTACTATAGGAAGGATAGTCCAAAGTTTGAGTCTAAAAACTTTGAAAGTTGGTAGAAAAAGATGAGAACACATTTTCTATGTTCGGGAATTGAATTTATGTTACATTATGTGGATTTTATAGTTCATTTGGTGAAGACTAGTTTTCTGGACTACAACTGTGATTCTGGAGAGAGAAGGTCTCTGTGTTCTAGGTATATCTTTTTGGTAGAGATATTTGAGAACATACAAACTTACAGATGGACAGACAACATATGTTAGAGTAATGGGTTGATTTTGATTTTTGATGGAGGACTGATGATGTCAGTTGTGGTGTGTATTCTAGAGAAGACCTATTTCCTGTAGAAGGAGGTGGAGAATCTTACTATGTACCTTCTGAGTTATTCTCTTCTTCTTCATCACTAATAGGTAACTAACCTTTGGTTAGTTCCTCCTCACCCTATGTTTCCTCTTCACCTTCCTTTTCTTCTTCACCTTTAGAAGATACATTCAATTTCTTTTTCAATTTCTTCAGCATTGTGCTTGACTTTTTTATAGCTTTCTTGACAACAAGATTTGTTTTAATCTTTTGTTTGGCCTCTTCATAGGTGCCAAATATTACTAGTTTATTGTCAATTGGTTCATTTAATAGTGCCTCAATGTAATTGTTGGCTTGTCCTATTTTTATTTAATATTCTAATCATGAAAGCCATGAATTCCTAGGTAATACTACTTGGATATATGTGAAATCGGTATCTACCTTTAAACATATATTTTGTTTGTGTTCCTCTCAAATTTTCAGGAATCCTTGTTCTAGTTTGCAACATTTCCTTAATGGTTTTGAAATACTCATGCATTACATTATCAAAATTTGTTACTAGTGATTCTTTGAATTCACCTATCGAAATGGTTATAGGTTTGCTTGTGTCCCATACAACCTTTCCTATTGAAGGAAAGCATTCTTCAAAGTAAAAGAATATGAAAATTATGAGGGAATCAAAATTACAATTTTTTGTCCTTGAAGATCTTATAGTGCACATGTTCTCCTCTAGTTGATGTAACAAGATCTCTGGAAGATCCATCTTCTTTCCTTGTTTGATGATTTTGTATGATGTGCTCATAGCAGTGCTTGATATGCTATTCATTCTACTTGCCTGGAAGATTTTATATGCTATCACACATGCACCAAACTTGAGTTCTACGTCGGTGATAGTGTTGACCTTGAGAGCTTTTTTGTCTGATTTAGCACTAGCCAATTTTTCCAGTTCCTTTAAAGATGGGTACTTGTGAGCTTGTGTTTTATCGGTCGTACTATAACTAGTAACTACATGAATAACATCCTTTGTTATTGGTTTTGGCTTGTTAATCCATAGAGTCTTGTTGTGCATTCTACTGAGAACAATCTTTATCCATTTTGTTTTGAAAACTTTGGGAAAATGCAGTGCATTCATGAGTCCTTTCACTTCCAGATGCTTGTGCTCTTCTTTGAGTATTCCAGCTTCATCACATAGTTCCCTGTAGGCATTATCTAGGTCTAGATCTCCTATTTTGAAGATCTTGTAGTGTATATAGGACCTTACGTCCTCTACCAGCAAAACCCTAGGTGAGATTCTATAGAATGCTCCAAAATCATCAAGTTGTGATGCTATTTCTGGGTATAGCTTGTATTTGGGTTCAACACAAGAGCCTTTGCTGACAAGTTTGAATATTTTATTCTTATTTTCCTTAATCTTTTCAACTCTAGAAGTTGATGCCATCGCATTGCAGAAATTTAGGGTTTTTCATAAATCAAATAGTGCGGTTGGTGAATGTGGTTACTTACTGAATCTCTGTGATTGCCTGTGAATCCTCTGAGACATGTTGAGTGTTTGCTAAGGTCACTCTTCAATTTTCTTTGAAATTGCTTTGCTCTGCTAAAAAATTGTGAGTGCAAAAATGTGTTCACCTGTCAAGCTTTTATAACTTTTGTGCCCTAAGTTGTCATTAATGCTCACCAACTCGTCGGTATACAAAGACTAAGTTTTTCAGTTGAGGAATTCATAACATCTTTTGTGTTTGTGGAAAGCATCAGGGTCACTAGCAACTTTGGTGACTTCACCGATGATGGTTGGTAAAGTGGCAAAGATAGTTTCATTGCCTCAGGGTTCACTGATGTCCGTCGGTTTACACTTAGCAATTTGGCATTTGTGTAATGACTGATACATTTTTGTAAGTAGTGCTAACTTTTCTATGTGTTTTCACCAATGTAGATTTGTACCCAATAACCTATGGTTTCTTTTTAACAATATTTTACACATGACAATATGGTACATCTTTAATAATGCTAATTTTTCTATATGATCAATATTTAATGGAACTGATGCATATATAACTTTTCACAATGTAGTTCCATACTTACTTATGCATTTTAGTTGGATGCAATGATGCCACCAAATCCATTGGATAGGGTGTCATCATTTGTATTACTTTTTCCAGCACCTTCAGTGTTTGTAGCTTTTACCCACATCTTTTTTCTTATTCTCTTGATGTCATCAATGGTATTTCCATTGGGATATGTACTTGTATCTATCAGTCAATCTTTGCAATCTTTTATCACATGTCCAACCTTATGATAGTATAAACATGCCATACCTGGATTGGTCCAACCTCTTGATCTTCTGGTCCACTTTCTCATATAGTTGGCAGAAATATGACCATACCTTCCACATGCTGTGAAATTTACCCATGTGTTATAGTTCCAAACATATGTGTTACCGATGTTGGTCAGTTTGTAGCTATTATCAGTTTCCTTTGGTGTCCAGGCCTTGTTTTTATTTTTCCAGCACTCCTCATGTGTATGTCCATTCATCTTGCAAGTAGGACAATACTTGTCCAGGTAGGTTTTCCTTTTTGGATTTGTCACTTTGGATCTACATTCATGTGCCTTGTGTCCTTTCTTTTGAAATTTATAACAATTACCAATGAAATTAGATTGTGCTTAAGGAATACCTTTCATTTTGCTTCTGCAAATGTTTGAGGTGTGGCTAGGTTTTCCACATTGATTGCATTATATATTCTTGGATCTTAGGGTTGTGAAAGCATTCCTTTGATCTTGTTGATTGGAAGATTCATGATTCTCATTGTACCCTAATCCTGTGTAGTTGTTGACTCTTCTCTGTTCATCAAGAAAATCATCCATCCTTTTGTTGCTATCTTTAGCTTTCTTGATCAATTTGTTGTGTTGATTCTGGACTTTGATTTCATCCTTCAATTTTTCATTCTCTTCTCTTAGCTCACCAATAGACTGTATTCTTTCAATGAGTTCTGTATTTAGTCTATTTTCCTCTTGACTCATAAGAATAATCCGATTGGTAATCTCATGGTGATGCTCAGTAATTTTTTGAATCTCTGATTCTTTCTCTTGTAGCTTCTCTATTATTTTCCTCCTATCATCAATGGCTAGTGTTATTTCATTTTCATCTTTTCTTGTATTATTCATGACATCAATCATTTTAACCATTTGAGTGTCTTGACCGATTTGCAGCATTCTCAATTGCTCGGCCAGATGTTGATTGGCCTCATGTAGACTTGTGATCTTTTCATTTGATTGGTCTAATGCTTTACTTGATGTTGATTCTGTTGAATCAGAGTAATGTTGTATTTCTGATTCTTTATAGTCCTTCTCATTCAACCTTGTTTTCATAATATTTCTTTCATCAAAAAATTTTCTCAAGTTGATTCTCACCTCTTTATACTGCTCATAGTTTATCTACATCTATAGTTTCTCATTCTCAATAGTCTTATCCAGTCTATAATTTTCCATTTCTCTAATATTTTCTCTTAAGTCTTTAAGCTTTTCAAGAAAGAGACTTAGCTCTGATACCAATTGTTGGAATTATATTGTGAATGTAGTACTGAGAGGGGAGGGGTGAATCAATACCTCTAAAACTTTTCTTAGTTAGCCCATTAACCCTTAGTCATCAGTTTGTAAATTATCTTATCTAATTGTTCATCTTTCTTTATGCATATGCAATCATAACATAAGTTCTTTAATATCTAATCATACAAGAAACATTCATGAAAATAGATAACACATAACACAAGATATGGTAAGACAGAAAACTCCTATTAGGAAGTAAAAACTATGGTAGGTATTGTTAACCACAAGAATTCACTATCTATAGAAAAGAAGGGGCCATTAGAGGATTACAATTGGTCACTTCTAATGACCTACCTTGTTAGGAGTATTATAGTGGAGACTTGTTAAGATCTACTTCATTTTAAGCTTTAGCAACACTGTTAAGTGTGCACTTTGTTAAGAGATTTGTAAAGAACTATTAAGTCCACCTTCTACAAAAGGATTTTAGATGTGATGCACTTGTTAGAATGAAACTACATAATTCTTTGATCTGATGATGTATGCAATCTCTAATTGCTGATAATAGATCAAATAAAGCTTCCTATGTATGAGTAATGATATTTTCATGATTGAATAATACCTTTCTCCGCACATCGATAGCTTCTGTGTGTTCTTGATAAATAGATAAAATCTGTTTCTAAACTTTGGATGGATTCTAGCCTTATGCTCCTTAGATGATCTTTGTGGCTATCAACAAAAATGAATCCATAATCCATAATTTATTGAACATCTATTTATACTAGATTTGAGCTCTATTCTTGATTCATGCTTCGCAAGTTAACTCTAGATCCAAGGTTTACAACTTGACCTTGAACTTTACTTAGATATGTTTTAGATCCATTAGGATTCTTTAAAACATTTACATTATGCTTTCTTGACCCTCAAGTAATGATTTAAAAGAAATTAAAACTCTATAAATAGAATTACAATGCTTTATCTGACGTGTAAAAGTCAGATACACTATTTGCGGGTTTTTTAACTGACTGTCAGTTATGATGGTCAGGCTACTCTATTATTCTATTAGTTTTCTTCTCCATAGGTGTTCCTTTCTTGAACTTTTCATCGGGAATGCATTTTCTTCTCCGTCGGTTTTGTTCTCAAAATTGTATCATCGGTGATGATTTATGTGTTATGTTATTGACCCGTCGGTGATGTCCTGCTTACTTCATCGATATAACACTTGTTAGTGTTCGTCAGGAAATTCCATACTTAGTACTTTTTACCTCATCGGGTATCCTCTCTTCTCTACATCAGTTACCTTAATACTTTGTTCGTTGGGTAGCTATACCGATGATCTCTGTCAATGTTTTTCACTAAGTGTACTAATGGCAAAACTTTAATGTCATCAGCAAGAGCATAGTCCTTGGTGACTAATGATTGGTTAACTAATCTACTTAAGGAGTAGTACTTGTGCATATTTGTTTTTGGAATCCTTTTCCATTGATGTCAAAGGGGGAGTATATAGTCTGGAGGAGTATATAGTCATGAAAAATCAAATGTAGGAATAAGGAGATGCAATAGTTAAGGGGAGTTTTGTTGAGGATATTGAGAAGATTTCAAAAAGGAAGAATACTTTTGGATTGATAATCTTTTTCATATCATATCTTGCCATCAATGTCAAAGAGGGAGATTGTTTGAGATTTTCCTTTGAGCCAGTGGTTGAATGTATGTTTGTCATTCATGACAACATATAGTATGCAACAATGTTCTGTATATAATTCTTAGTATGGAATGTTTGAGCCTTGCACGTTTATTTTTATGTTGTAGACATATTCATTATGCTATGTTTAAAGACACAGATCTAGTTGTGTAGTTGAAGTTGAGTTATGATTATCTATTTTCGAGTTACATTTTTAGGAGATTGTTTATTTAGAGTCGATGGTATTTATATTATTTCTTTAGTTGCGCCTATAGTTTAGATATGTGTGTTTGGATTTTTGTTTAGTTATGAGGTCAGAATGTTTGGTTAAGAGTGCTTAACGTGTTTCATCTGGAGAGTGAAGTTTGAGTTAAATTGGTAGAGCTAATAGTGTGAAGTGACGTGTCCACTCATCTTTAGTTGCATTTTTCTGTTAGTGTTGTGTGCTTATTTTAGCCATTGGAGAAGTTGTTGAAAAAATTTAAAGATTCCTACAAGTCGACTTGATGATATCTTTGGAGGAGGATACTTATAGTAGATCATTTGTGATCGCCATTTGGGAGAATGTGGAGAAAGTAGCAGAGTAGAATGTTTGATGTATTGGGCTAGTAAAGCTATATCATTCATCAGTTGAAGATCTATGTGAAGAAGTAGAGAGTGTATGCAATTCATTGGAACTAATCAAGACATTAGGTCTAATTCATAGTTTGATTTCAGATATAGTGTATAACTGTTGTGTAGAAGGTTGCAACCTTCATCATTAGATTAGTGTTCTCATAGACAGTGTGTCCTCACCTTTAACAGGGTTATTTGTAAAAGACTCCTAAAAGGGTCCAACCTTTGACCAGGTCACTATAATTAATGCATTGTAAAGATAAAATCCTAACAGGGTTGTAAGATCTTCTAACATACATAATTATACACTAGTATAGTTCATTATGGGTGCTAATTCCCACCGGGGTTTTTACCTATTTTGGGTTTCTGCATAACCAAAATTGTGGTGTTATATTCTGTGTTATCTTATTGTGTTTATGCTTAATGTTATTATATACTTAATTGGATAAATAATTGAATCTTGTAGATAACTGATTCATCCCCCCCGCTCTAAGTTGTCTCTATGGGACTATTCCTAGCAGACTGTGTCCCCACAATTGAGTCCAAAATTTGAACTATGTAATGCTTTTGTAGCAAAAGAAGAAAATTTCAGCTAGTATTAGTGTAATATATAAAATATAAGATGATTTGGAGGAATATGTAAGGTGTTGAAAGAGGATAAGGTGATTTGATTGTTAATTATTGTTTGATTTGATTAAAGTGTGTTGAATTCCTTAACCCTACTTGATACTTACTTGAATTTAATTGATTGTGTATTATAATTGTGATTAGGGAGAAGATAAGATGTTCCTCTTTTATTCCCAAATGCACAAATGAGAGATCCAAGTTGATCAACCCAAAGGAAGGGCTAATGCACGAATGAATCAACTATTTAGAAAGGAGAATAACAAGAAGGGAATCTTAAATTCTGTTAATTATATGTATAGATATGATATATGATAGTAGTTGAATAAATAGGAGAAATGCACTAACCTTGAAATATTGTAGATCAAAGAATGTTGTTTCTGAGGTCTGTAGACTATTTCTAGAAAAACTGATAGTTGATCCCGAACTAGAACACAGAGATGAACAAAACCCAGAAATATTTTTCCATTCCGATGTCTTCTTATGAAAAAGGTTGACCTCAACCACAAATGTCAATCCTCACCCAATAATTTCAACCCTGACTTGCAGAGGTTTGACAAAAAATCTGTTCATGCCGTCTGAAAGAAAACTGAAAAGGGTATCCAGATCTGGTCTCAAATCTATTGTTCTGAACCTATACCTACAATAAAAAGAGGATTGTTTGTTTTGGGGGAGGGTTTTACCTTAGTCAAACCCCAATTTAGGAATTAACCTTGAAATCAATAAGTATAGAATGCTAGCAAGTAGTAGAATTGAATCTAACAACGAAGCTATGATATTCAATAGATATGTAATTGAAGTTCAAATGTATGGAAGTATGTAAGTATGAAAGAATGGACTTTAGAAACCATAAATCTCCATGATTGTATTCTTTAAATCCACTTTGAAGAGATGATGAGAGATTCTTGAGGATGCACAAAGGATCTTGAAGGAAGATCACACCACCATGATGGCTAGATCTAGGGTTTGAATGATGAATCTTGAATGTTTGCACCTAATCCCTTCAAAGGCTTGAGAACTTGAATCCTTGATCTTYAATGGAGAACTTGAAAKCTTGAGAGGAATAMTTKAACACCTTGAAAGCTTGGAAATATGGAGAACAATGGATGCTTGAACTTTTTGCTTCTTAAAAAAATCTTGATTACAACTTTTTTGCACTTAGAAGGCTTAGAGAAAATGAGAGAGAGAGGCTTCCTTTTATATGAAATTAGGGAATGATATTTTAAGGTGGCTAAAATAGAATAATTAAATTCCAATTAGACACATGCCCCTAGAAAAGGACCTATATTAAATATAATTTATGAATCAACGCTTCGAAACCCGACACAGCCAACCTGGAAGCGGGAAAACTAAATTTTGGATGACCACTGGCAGCCGACAAGCTTCCAATTTTGAAAGGGGGACCCTCGTTAGGATTGAGGTCAACCCTAACCTAGGTCAAGGTCAAGTTCAACCTTGACCCATGGGGCCAAAACCCCTGGAAAATATGCTAGGTGGGGTAGGAGGTGCCCGGAGAGGCCCAATCAGGGACCTGATCAGGCATAGAAGTAGGAGATGATGCAGAAATGGGAGGATGATATGATGGAGGTCAAAAATGTCCCCTAAGGAGGGATAAATTCTCTTAACATGGAAGTTATTCCATTTTAAGATGATACAGTTAGTATCGAATTGTTTCAAAATGCAAACCTCAAAATTCTAGAGATATGTATAAAACCAAGTTACCCCCTCATTAAAAAACCAATTCAATCGATCACTCAAAGGAATTCAAAATTTAACCACTCAAGCTCATTAGAACTCAAGAGTAGGTGATCAATAATTTAAGGCATTGAAGACAATGAGTAATTTTTATATTTATATAATTTATGATGGAATCCATGACTAACTCTTAAGAAATCCAACTCTACTATGTAAACATCAATAAATTCATGAGGATTTTGACACAAAGAAGAATTTTGAAGGTGTAAGCATTTAATTGTAACATATAACCTCATCTATAGGACACCATGATTTTATTTCCAATTTAATTCATTTCATGTCCAAGGATAATTCTTAAACAAGGGTTTGACATAGGTAAAGCCTCATCAACCTAAAAAAAAAAAAAAAATTGTGTGTAGGTGACCTGTAGAAAGGATATGGATTTAGGTATAAATCAAGTGTTATAAGAGCTAAAAACACAATTTTACATATCCACAAATGATGGGACATGATTCATATATTTGACTGAGTCGTGGGACCTAGTTACCCTACTCGACTAGGTCCCTCTATTTCTTCTCTACATTTTGACCACAAGTTTTTCTCTATTTATACATTCTATATCTTTTTTTTTGAAATATTCACATGTTTTTTCTATTCTTTTGTATATACCAAAAAAATAATTTTTTCATCCTTTTCCCTAATGGTAATAGTCCTCTTTCGTAATTGCATAATAATATTTGGATCATAATAGAGGACCACCTAATACACTTTTGTATGAATAATATCAAGAAAAGAGGAACATTCTCTTTCCAATGTGAGTGGGAAATAGGCCTAAGATTTGTATATTTTATATTTATAGGCTAGTGAATCATATTTTCCAACATTAGATATTTGTGACCCTTTAGTTCTTACATCTTTCTTCTAAATTTGATGTGTAGATCCAATATGTATGCACATTAGGCCTTGTTTATCGATAATACAGTTTGGGAAAACTTGACATATGCTTCTGTTATATTTTTCTTTTCATTTCATATCTAACTTTCATATTAACTTTTGATTTAGATATGATATATATGCTTAATAATCTTATCATATGCATTTAACGATCTATACTTATAATTATATTCTATTCTGTAAAATGATTAAATCATAAAATTATTAAGGTTTTTCATTTCTGAGATGTCTCTTTCATATCTAGCTATATGCATGAGTTTTATGAACTTGACCCTTACATCAAATATACTCATGATAAGAAGCATTAAACCTATAGACTCCCTAAGTCTAAATACTAAGGGTGCATATCCCAAGTCAAATAGCATTTTCCATATGAATTTAGGTGAAACCTCTATGCCAACACATAAAATACCTTGCATTGTGGAGAAACCATGCTTCTTAGATTTCTCATGATGAGGATGATAACTTAAGATGAGTATCTCCTTTAACCAATTTGTAAATATTTTCAATGACTACAAAAATCATCAATAATGGATGGGTCAAGAATAGTCAAATAGTATGACAATCCTCTTGGTTGAAGGATTGAGGAGAATAATTAAAATTAATGAAGATGACGTGTAATTTATCGATGACATTTCTGACACCATGTAAAATAATATCATGCCTACAATTTTTTTTTCCAAATCTCTTATCCTCTCTAATCCTACTAATCAAGTTAAAAATTTCATTTTATTACCAACATAATTGTCTAATTTACATTCTTATGCACCACCTATCAAGACTACATGCATAAAAACTATTAATCCTACACATGTTAGTCTTGGAGAAATTTGTATCAATCAACCTACTTTTATACATATGACTAAAGTTTCATGTATTTCCCAATAATATCCTTTTTTACACATACCACAATGTCACAGTTTCACATTACAATGTTTCATCCATTTCCCACTATGTTGCACCACCTTAAAAACTAAACATGTCCAATAACAACTTATCTACTAAAGAAACCATCAGTAACCTAGT
>MU225561.1:20025-35970 GCA_018584345.1 Thuja plicata | reverse complement strand
ATAGTCAACCAATTGAACTTTAATTTTCAAGAATAAAGTTTAACTTCTATTCTAACACACTATAAAGCTAGAAAGTATTTGAATTAACATTGTAGTAGGTAAGAGTGGTACATATGGAAGGAATAGGAGAGAGCATTTTAGATAAGCGCACTTGATTATTATGGCCTATAGTAAAATAATACAGTTTATTAGAGAAATTGCCCCAATTACATAATGAATAGATGACTAATCCTTAGTGGTGTTCCACCTCATATGTAGGGATATTATGAATTTGACCCATCAATATTCATAATCATAAAATCAAAATAATAATGAAGAAAAAAGAGTTTTGCAGATGCTAGAAATAGACGTAACAATATGAAAAGAATGAAAAGTAGATAAAAAGATGGAAAACATGAAAAATTGAATAAAATTTTAGAAGAGATGAAAAACAAGATAGGTTACTTGATAAATTTTTGTTGTATAAATTTTCTTAATATAATAAATTTTATATGAAAAGTAGTGTTATCTTTATTTAAATTAAACTTCCTTAAATCTTGTTCACTACTCCCTTTCCCTTTTTATAAACAGAAGTTTTACATGATGTGGGAGAGACAACAAATGAGTGAGCTAGACTAATAAGGGCAATAATGCTATATATGCTAGCAATATTTATTTAATATTGTCATTGATGTCAACTTTATGTATACATTTATATCAAGCTCATGGAAATTTGTATGTGTTAGGTATTGAGAATCGTATGTGTCCAATATTGTCCTTGTTGTCACGTTGATGAAGTGTTACTAGCCTACTATGTGCACAAACTATACCTAGAGTATGAGTTACTAAAATATGTAGGAAAGAGTATTTAAAGCCTAGTATAGGCTTTGTGTTGGATGTTTAGATGTCGTTATGGTATATGGTGGTGATGACAAGTTAGTATGTATTCTATTTGATGGATTGGATGTATCAGAAGCTAGTTTATGTAAGAAAGAGTGTTTGATATCCTTATGCAGGAATGTTCTACATTTCTCCACATAAGAAGCTTGTGGCTTCTAGTTTTAAAATTAATAAGTATGGTAAGTGAATATTGCACAATCCTATTTTTATGTCCATAGAAATTTAGAGGTTGAAGCTATATTTTCTTGTTTTGTGACAGCAACATTGACTATTAGGAATTCTCAAGACTAGTTCATAGAGAATTCTCCACATTGATGTTTCTAGGTGTGCAGTTTGGTAGACATATTTATAACATTTTTGTAGTGTTCTAGTTTAGAGATATTAGCTTTTAATTAATATAAAATAGGTTTTGAAGAAACCGCAAAGTCCTTGACATTAGGAAACTATCCATATCAAAAGATAATCAATCAAATCTAAATTAAAGTACTAGCAGCAAAAAGGAAAGAGAGCAAAAATAGGGTCAAGAACCCCAATAAGTAGTGGATCTCTTTTAATACGTTAGAAGCTTCTAGATTGTTATCTATTAATTTCTCATGCATATTCATCACATCAAGGATAGTCTGGGACTATTCTCTCATACCTATTGCATGCCCACAAGTCCTTGAAACAGAATCAATATCAACTTGTTTTTGTCAGCAATAAGATCCTCATCCTAACCAAAAAAAACAATAATGGGAGGCATGGCCTTACCCTTTCTCATAGAACCAATTTTGAGGACCCATGCCATTTTATTTAGCATTATTAATCCCATAGCACTATTTTGGATAGAGGTCCTACTAACTCAGAGTGTAGTCCTCAATTTCTCATGCACCTTGCATGTAGTATTCTCCATCATCCTTAATTTTTCTTCTTTCTAAGTCTTCATTTGATTAACATATTTTACAACCTGCTGGATTAAAGCAATAATCTTATTTAAACTCTTCTTGTAAATTCTTTTTTTTCACAATTTGCGAGTCGTTAATTTTTTTCTTGGGGAACTCACACTTTCTTTGATCATATTTATTTCTGGCAGAAGAAAAATGAAGAGTATGGCTTGGCCATCAACAACATACATTAAAAATACTTATTAATCTACTATACTAATAGAAGGGGTCTCCATCTCCACTTTAATGTGAATCTCAATATGAAATCCCTATATCATATTCTTATGGGAAATTATATAATTAATATTTCCTTCCTAATTGTACAGCTCTCTACATTTCATCATGATTTCCTCAATACTAGGTTCTTAATCAATATCGTTAAAAATATTGTCAACTTTAATTATGTTAATTGATGTCCTTAAAACATTCTTTCCTTTGATTGCATACTTTTTTTTTCATTTTTAGGATTTAGCAGGTTCACCCACTTTGAGGGTAGGCTCCTTATGATCATGGACACAGCTTTGGGTGTATCAAGCTGGGACATACTCAATCTCCTCATGGAAATGTTTAGTAGAGGGAGTAAAATCAATGACATTACTATCCATATCATACCAATAGGACCAAGCAATTTTAGAGGAAGAATTTCCCTTCTTTAAATACTTCCTATATCTAATATGTAAACAAGAATATTAATTAGGTGGTGCATCCTTGGGATCACTAGACATGTTAGAAAAGTGAACATGGATATTTTGACTAAATTTGATTCTATGCTTGGACTAGGAGGGTTTGAGTGGAATATACACAATCACGGTGTAATCCATTATCAAAAAGTATAAGTGCTTTAATTAGATAGTAAAATAAGAGTTTTCCTTATGATCATTAACCCTAGAACATAAAGAAGAGAAAAGGTAAAAAGGGAAGAAAACTAGATAGTTATGCTTGAAATGGTTGAGTTCCATGAAATGTTAACTAAATGAGCTAGTGAAATGGGAATCTAAAGTAATATTACTCATTATCACTTTGGTATCTTCCACCTAGAGAGTTTTTATAATCTCATGTATCTTATGTTGGTTTCCCCCAAATGTGAAGTTATGTCACTCTAAGTTTTGAGCTATTATATGTGTTGGTCTCTGACAAACTTATTTTTTTCTGGTAATTTTCTTCATAGTTTCTTAGTTTTGATATTATTTACAAAAAATTTATGACATTTTCATAAATCATTCCTTGATTTATTAAGATCTATATGGAGTTATGAGCATTGGAGAACATTTTTTAGTTGACTAGTTAATGTCTTGTAATGGCTTAATATATGTTACATTTGGTGTTGACTTTTGATGATGTCATTATGCATGAGCTTCATTAAAAGAATTTTTGAAATATGTTTAATGGTATATTCAGGTCATCTTTATCTCTCGGGGTGGACCATGCCAAGTATAAGTATTCATAGTTGTTGACTTTGTGTATATAGTACTTATACTATTTCCAACCCAGTTATACTTTTTATGCTCAGTTGATATATATTGGCATGCATATTTTTGAATTGGGTGTGGATTGATGTGGCTTGACATGAATTAAGTATTGATCAAGTATGTAGATAGCTTGATGTGAATATGGAAAAAACAAAGGTGTGAGTATCTAGGATTTCTAGAGTTTTTGTAGTGGACGATCAAGAGATCCTACATCTTTTCAATGAATCAAACCTATATGCTTTCTAAAAGTTACTCTGTCCTTTTGGATGCTTTTATAGACCTATATATTTCCCTAGTATTATGCATCTCACTTTTTCAATTCCTTTTTATGTTTCCCTAAGGGAATGCACCTTAGATTTCAAGTCATTTTTAGGGGCAAAGAGCTCCTTGGTTTGTGGGCTAAACATTTATAATTTGTTGTTCATATTGTGAGAGTGATTTTCAACGTGGTTTTTCCTACATTGGGTTTTCTATATTAAAAACTAGTCTTCACAAGTGTTTATCATAGAAAAATTTTATGATCTTGCAGAGACTTATTAACCCTTCTTTTATTATTGAGGTGTGTTCAACAAGATATACTTCTTAGCCAACAAAGGTTGGATAAATCATAATTTTGGAAAATATTGATTTAATTTGTAACATTTATTTTTGAGGAATAGGTTCAATAATTTGATTTTGGTCGAGCTCTAAATTTGAATAAAGTAATCATAGAATTAAGATAAACTAAACTTTTTATCAATCAAAATTATTTTATTTGCAAAAAATTCCATGTTGTCTATAGTACATTCGTTACATGTATAAAAGATAGAAAATAGATGGAAAAAACAAATTTAATGAAAAAAATGAATAATTCAAAAATCAAATGGTGGATGGATGCGGGAGGAGTGGGAGAAATTTCAAATTTGGTAACAGGCAGGAAACTAGTTTTGTAGATCTTGAATGTTGTTGCGGAAGCTCGTGATGGTGGTCTTCTAGCAGACCAGGATAAGGAAGATACAACAAACAAGGATGGGGTCCCACATGATAGACAGAAGGATCTAGGTAAAGAGGAGGTGGGGACAAAGGGACACACCTTTGTGAAATCAAAGGCTCTACCCTGTGTCAAGGAAGATTCTGCCTGGCACCATCCTTGGTCAACTTTATTCAGGATTCAACCAAAAGGAAAGTCTTTATTCCTAGCTATAAAAGATCTATCTGAAAAGGAAAAGGGAAATTATGCCATATCTTTACCAGTTGAACTGATTGACCATAACATTGCTAACATGTCTCTTACTTTGGTGGGAAAATTTGTTGTGTCTAGGCGTAATATTGACATAGTTAGAACTTTTGCCCAGAAAAAATGGAACCTAAAGGCCCAGGTTGAAATAAAATCCATGGAAAAGGGTTTTCTATGCTTTGAGTTTTCTTGCTAGGAAGAATATGCCAAGATTCTTTGTGTTGGGCACGGGATATTGGGAAATCCTCTCTTGCTTTGCAGAAGTGGTCTCCCAATCTAGACCTAAATGAATCCTTTTATATCCAAGCCTCGGTCTAGGTAAGTCTTCCTAAGCTCCCTCTGAAGTTTTTGTTTGAAGATGTCTTTGCTATAATTTCCAGATACTTTGGGGAGCTTCTTTTGATTGACCTAGTGATGGTGGAAAAAAGTCACCTTACCTATGCTAGAGTTTGCATAGGGGTGGAAGAGTGGAAAAAAGTCACCTTACCTTAGCTACTAGTACCCAAGTCTTGAAGAAAATGGACTTAACATCTACTATCCCTATTATGCAAAAGAAATAAGAGGAAACATAAGAAACCAATAAAGATCAAATGGGGGAATCTAATCATAAATATTCTCTTTGCACAGAGTGTGTGGAGATTTTTCCCTTGGTGGAGACTGAATCAAACCTGGTGGGTAACATGACACTTGAATCCATAGGAGAGGATAAAAAAATGGAAGAGTTAGGCAGTGGCAAAGGTTCCCCTTGTGCGATTAACTTCTCTTCTTTAGCTCCGAGATCCCCAAAACCTTCCTGGGATTTTGTGGTTTTTCTACCTGCACAAAACGATTTGGAGGGTGAGAAAACTTATATGTCTATCCCTAGTTCAGATCTAGATCATCCAGAGTAGGTTTTCAATATGGAAGCACTATTAAAATTGGTAACCCTAGGCAATTTACCAAAATGGAAGAACTCTTTTCCAAATACAAGGAAGGGATGGGGGTGAATGGAACACTATCAGAAAGAAAAATAGCAGTAGGGACCCTTCCCCAGTTTCCCCAGTAGCAACTAGAAGAAAGAACAAAGTTGATTTGGTTGTTAAAATGAAAACTCCAGGGTGGAAAAGATTGAGCCAGATCTGAAAAGAAGAAGCATGCAAGAATATAGCAGATGGAACTGAAAAGACCACCTAGGTCACCTGCACATCCAGTTATAAATGAAGCTAATATCTTGGAACATTCATGGACTTAATGAGATACACAAGTAGGATGTACTAAGAAATATGATTAGGGATCATAGGCCAGATATAATGCTTATCCAGGAAACTAATTTGAAAAATGAAAAACTGGAAGGCATTAAATTTTGTGAAACTATGGATAGGGTAGAAATGAGTTTGGAAGGTGCCTCCATAGGTGTTATTACTTTGTGGAAATATTCACTCATCAGGGCTGAAATCATTCATGAATAAGGTAATTTGTTGATTATGAATTTCACTAATATTAAGGATAATGAAAATTGGTACATCATGAACATCTATGCTCCCAATTCAAAAAAAGGGAGAAGATCTTATTGGAATAAACTTAGAAGCATTATTTGCAAGTTATATCTTTCAAAATTTATTATTATGGCGGATTTTAACACCCCTCTCAAAGAAGGGGAAAAACTGGGAGGAATTAACCTTGATCTGGAAATAAGGCAAAAGCTCATTAACTTTATTAATGATCAAGCCCTATTAGATGCAGAATTTCAAGGGATAAATTTCTCCTAGAGCAACAGGAGAACACAGAAAGAGTGTATCCAAGTCCAGGTGGATAGGGCTTTGATTATTATTGGTTGGTTGAATTCCCACAAATATTAAATAATCCGCTCTTGTGAGGATTGGGTCAGATCATTCTCCTTTGTCTCTCACTCTCGACTTGATTATTAAGAAAAGAAATTTCCCTTTTAGGTTTTAAAATATGTGGACTACTCATCCTACCATTAATAACAAGATCTTGGAATGGTGGAATATTGATGTTTGAGGTTGTGCAATGTTTAAAATAGCCAACAAACTCAGAAATATCAAGATTAATATTAAGATTTGGAATGAGAGTGAGTTTGGGGACATATTTTCCTCTAAAGAGAAGGTCATCTCTGACCTCTTTCTTATCCAAGAGGAAATCCACAGAGTCGGGTATGATGAGGACAACTTGAATCTTAAAAAAACACTACTTTGAAAGTACCATAATGTGATAGGGAAGGAGGAGATCAACTGGAAGTAGAGATCTAGATCAATTTGGTTGAGTGAGGGGACAAAAATACTTGTTTCTTCCACTTATCCACCATAAAACATAGGGAAGACAAAATGATTAGTTTCATTAAATAGGGAAACCAAACCTTGTAGGATGATAAAGCTATTTCTTCTACAGTTGTTGACTTTTTCTCCTCTCTTCTTTCTAAAGACCTTAATCTCTCTAGAAAACATCAGAAGGACCTCGTGAGAAACATTCCCTCTGTCATCTTAGAGAATCAAAATAAATTCTTGTGTGTCATTCCAAATTTTGAAAAATTTAAAAAATCCCTGGATTCACTCCCTAGAGATAAGGCCCCAGCCCGGATGGCTTCCCTATGTTCTTCTTCCATAGGTTCTGGGAAATTGTCAAATATGATGTGGTCAAAGTTGTGCAAGAATTCTTTGGTTCCAAAAATCTTCTTAAGGGACTCAATGCTACCTTGATATTTCTTATTCCTAAGGTCTCAAGGGTATATTCTATGGAGGTCTTCAAACCCATTAGCTTATGAAATTCTTTCAACAAGAACATTTAAAAAGTTATTACTATCAGACTTCTTCATGTGCTACCTTCTATCATTGATCACCAATAGTCAAGATTTGTTTCGGGAAGAAAGATTTTGGATTCCCTTATGGTGTTGTACAAAGTGATCTATTCCTTAGAGGTAGGTAAGATGGAAGGCTTCCTCCTTAAGCTGGACTTGTCCTAGGCCTCCGACCGGGTGGACTGTCTTTCCTTTTGAAAGTGCTAGGAGCTTTTGGTTTTAATAGTAAAGTTGGCCAGATTATCCACTACCTCATTTCTTTGCCTTCTTTGTCATTTTTTCTGAATGGGTCTCCTTCTACTTTCTACAAATATTCTCAGGGTCTGAGACAAGGGGATCCCTTGTTTCCCATCCTCTCTATCATTTTGGCTAAATTCTTGGGGAGATATATCTATGCTCAAAGGATATCTAGGGAGCTAAAAGGAATCAGGCCATCCTCAGGCAATACCATTTTCTCCTTCGATAATTTTTTGATGATACCATTTGAGGAGGGGAGGCTTCAGTTAGTGAGGCTAGAATTGTGAAACGCCTTTTGGACTCCTATATTAGGGCCACAGGGAAATATATCAATTGTACTAAGATCTCTCTTTTCTTTATCAACACTCTAGAGGGCAGACAAAGGAGAATTGTAGATATCTTGGGTTGTGGCATTGGTTCCCTCCCTTCTACCTACTTCGGTCTCCCTATTGGATCTAAACTCCCTGAAGCTTTCTGGAATAGACTCATTGATAGATTCAATAGAAAACTAGCTGGGTGGAAGGGGATCACTCTGAGTCAAGCAGGCAAAATTTAGTTGGTTAAATCCTCTCTTCAAAACCTACCCACCTATGCCTTAAGTCTCTTTTTTATTCTTCCTAAAGTGATGGAAGCTATGGAAAAAATCCAAAGAATATTTTTTGGTCTGGGGAAGAAGAGAAGAAGTGTTTCCCATTTATTGCTTGAGACAAAGTCTCCCTCCCAAAAAGTGCTAGAGGATTAGGTATTAGAAGAATCAGGCCTTTCAACAAGGTGCTTCAAGAAAAATAGATTTGGTGTATCTTCCATGGTAAAGGGGAATGGAGAGACTTCTTCAAAGTTAAGTATCTATCCAATGATACTTTGAGTTACTTCTTTGACTATAATGATATTTTGAAAGGTTATTTTATCTGGACTCTTGATAGATAATGACTCCTACAACTTATGGAAGGATGATTGCATCCTAAAATTTAGGGATAGGGTCTGTAATTACATAGTGGAAAATTCCTAGGTGGATTTCATTCTATTTCCCAGGATTTGTCTCCCTTATCCACTTATTTGAACCTTCTCTCTCTTTCCCAGAATTAGGATGCCTTGATTTGGGAAAGCTCCCAAAAAAGTTCTTTCATGGTGGCTTCAGCGTATTCTCTTCAGATGCACTAGGAAGTCAAGACATTTTAGGTTAAATCCTCATTCCCTGGCCTTATTACCAAAATTAATGTCTTCTTCTGGCCTTTACTTCAAAATTAGATTCTCACTGTTGATAACCTTCTGAAGCATGGCATCCTAATACCCAATAGGTGTGTTTTGTGTCAGCGTGAAGTTGAATTTGTGGACCCTTGTTTTCTCCATTTCCCCTATGTTAGCTCTATTTAGCACATTTTACTTTCCTTTTTTGGGATGCATTAGTGCTTTCTCCTCCTCTATTTAGGACCTCTTATCCCAATGGACCTTGCCTTTCAAAAATACTACTTTTCACAAAATTTGGTCTTGGGTGCTTCCTCACCTTTGCTAGGGAATTTGGAAAGAGCGCAATAATCATATCTTCAGGGACTGTAGTGTTCCTCCAAAAATCATTTTTGAGAAGATACATCATGCTTTGTTGGAAAATTATGTTTCTTTTGGAAATTATAATCCTTTTTTAGGAAAAGACAATTTGGCAGATCTTAAGAAGAACAAAGATAAAAGACAGAATTTTACCTGGAGCTTTCCTCCGGAAGGATGGTCAAAATCCAACTTAGCCCCTACAACCAAGGGTAACCTAGGTAAGGCAGGAAGTGACAGAGTGATTCAAAATTTCTTTGGCATAGGTATTGCTAATGTCAAATTTCCTCTTGGCACACAAACCAATCACTATGTGGAAGCAAATGTGGCCCTCCAAGTTAAAAAATTAGCACATGACTTGGGGAGAAAAAATCTATGGTTAGAAGGGGATTCATGCAACATTATTAACATCCTAAATAAGCTTCACCCACCATTTTTTACTATAGCCAACATTATTGATGAGACACAAAAACTTTTGAACACCTTTAACAAGGTTCACATATCCCACATGTATAAAGAAGCCAACCAGGTTTCTGACTGGTTTGTCAACATGGCGGTGAAAAATGACAAGCAGACTTATTGGCTTCACGGTGGAGACCTCCCATGTGAAGTGATGGATTTCATTGATTATAATGGAATCCAAGGGAAGGAGGGATTTATTAGCATTAATCATTATTGATAATGTTGTGAATAATAATGAATTACCCATAAATGGAAAGTACAAGATAGGATGCAAAGGAAATGATCACAAGTCACATCCACACACTTATTGGGTGCCCATTTGCATTGGCAAAACTTATCTCTCAAGGAAAAGAAGAAGTATAATATGGAACAACTCGGAGAGAAAAGGTTTGTTAAGTGGTAAAACCCTGTTAGCATATCAAAACCTTTTTCTTTCTAAGGGAGGGGAAAGACATAGACAAAATCCCTCTAAAGACTATGAAAAATAGAGGAGAAGGACCAAGGTTTGGCACTATCTTCAACAGGGAGGAATTTTGACTTTCATTGAAAGGCTTCATGGCGGGAAGGCTTCAGTGATAAAAATTTTCATGAAATGTTGGGACGCAAGCAGTCTGGTGATTGATGGAAAAATATTTATGGTAATTGAGGAGGTTATTTCAACTATTACTGGCATCCCCATAGTTGGATAAATTTTTTATAGAAACTGCAAGATTTTAGACTCTGTGATAAGTGATTTTGTAAAAAATGATGAAGGAAAGAAAGCACTTACCAATTCCACAAAATGCTATCTTCTGGAAGGGCATAAAAGACTATGAATATTTTTTCTAAGAGACATCATCTATTATATCATGCTAGATACCATGTTTGACAGGATCATAACCTACCACTTTTTTCTCATGAATCATTTTCGCCATGGTATGCAGGTTTCAATACCCTGTTACATTTATGCTTCAATAAATGAAAATATTAATGTGTTTAGCGATAAGGCTAATGTAAATCCTACTTTGCATGAAGGGATTTTACTTCTTATTTATGAGTTCATTAAAGCCAAAATTATGGGGAATGAGATTTCTCAGAAAGAAGACATGGAGGTCTCTAGCTCTGACTACATTCCTTCAGAGACTGAAGATAGTGAAGGTCTACACTCTGAGGATCAAGATTAGTATGAAACAAAAAGGAATGATATGGGTTCATCTTCTAAGATGAGGATTGTCAGTCTGCATGCCATTTAAAAAGAAAAAATGGTGACCCCATCAAAAAAGCAGACCACAATGGCTATATCCTTAGAGGAGGATTAGAAAAAAATGAGGAAGGTATGGATACAGATGGTGAGGAAGAAATTTCCACTGGAAAAGGAAAAAAGAGAAGGCACATAGCTATGGTGAAATACCCTAATAAAAAGAGGAAGAATAAGGATAAGAGTGCAAGCTGGAAAACTCCCGAGGATCAAACCCATAAAAATTCCCTAGTTTCTAGCCACAAGGCGAAGGAGAAGCTCTAGGACGAGCATTATGAGACTAACTAGGCTAAGCCTCCACCAAATATCTCACAACCCAAAGATAATGAGAAAGATATAGGTCATGATAGCGAGTTTTACTGCTATATGTCTGAATAGGGGAGGATTATGGGATGGTGTAACTTCAATGTCAAAACTGCCAAAATGGGGACTACTAGGGAATTTATTAATCCCAAGGTCATTGAAGGTGAGGATGGTTGGATTAAGCTGGAGGAGCTTATCGATTCGGATATGGTGATGCTTAGTGACAATTCCAAGGAATTTGAGTTGAATGTGCTTAATAATACTAGGAATAGCATGTTGGATATCTATAGGACAATTAAATAGCTTTTCCATGAAGTGGAGGATCTCAAAAAAAGGGTTAAAGGCACACACAAAGCCAATGTCGATAGCACTACTATTCAACAGATGAATCTGAGTAGTAAAGTCTGGAAAATGGAGGACAAAATGGTTAGGGTTGAGACTATGCTAGAAAAATTGTTGAACAGAGCTGTAACATCCTTAAAGCTTCCAATGAATACACCAAGGTTATCATCGAGAAACTAGAGGGAAAACTTGATGGGAATGATGCGGCCAACATGGGCGTGCAAAAATAGCAAAAAGGAGAACAGGGCCCTGGCAAGAGGACTAGGGCCAATTTAAATAAGAAAAAGGATGTCGATATAGGGAATGATCTTGAGAAGATGAAGGATTCTGCTGCAAATATGCACCTGCTTGAGGCCAAGGCGGCCACCCTAATGGTGGACTTATCTTGATTGTCCCTCACCCTTCTTGATGTGCTTGTGGTATTTTCTTTTTAGAAGCTTCTTTTTTCTTTTCTCTGGCCTTGTGTTGGCCTTTTCTATTTTTAGAATCTATTTAGTTTAATTTTGAGCTTTATGTTATATTTTAAAATCGTGTTTTAGGTTTCAGGACCCCTATAAAACCTATTTTACTTAATCAAAAACATTACTGTGAAAAAGTATATTTAAATTACTTATTAAAATTTAAAATGCTATGTGTTCTTCTATTTCTTAGAAATTTATAAAATTTAAATAAAATTTAAAATAAATTAGAAATATGAAGTATAAGCTCACATGAAATCTAAATTAATGTTTAAATTACACATTAATAGAGATTTTCTATGAAAAGAATTAAAAAAAACATAGATATTTAGTAATCAATATAGTTTATTTTCACTTATTTTGTACAATTAAGAATGATGATGAAGTAAATTAATTTCAAATTAATGTATTTATTAATTTTTAAAGCACTCGAAAAGAAATTATGGAGAAATTACTCTCAAGCTTGCTTCTAGTGTTAATATTAAAGAAGGTTTGATATTAAGAAAAATGGGCAAAAAAACTTCTTTTAGATAGAGTCATTTTTGTGTTAAAATTAACATTATTTGTTGGTTGATATCACTAGTGTGTGTGCTTCATACATAGATATTCTTGAGTACTTTAATTTAATAAATACATCCAATTGTCCCATCAAATACAAATTAAGACCTTCAAACATTTTTCTTATAAAATATAAGAAGTGGTTGGATATATAAAAGAGCTATAATTAGGGTGTTACATCTATTGATCAAATATGATTCATTTTATGAGACATAATAAGGTATTTTTTTATTGGGGATAACACACACACACACACACACACACACACACATATAACATTAGTATTTTTATTGATAAGGATAAGGAAATACATCAAAAGGCCAGTTTTCTAGATGGTTGCCGTTTTACAAGCCCACATAACTTTCCTACCCTACATCTAGACTTTTACCATAGTGCTAAGAGGCTAAGGGATATAAACATCCCAGGGAAGAGAACAGACATAATTGGGGGAGTATTAAAACCTTATACTCAAAAGGATGCATTAAAACATCAGCCCCCTGTGCCAGCAAAACATCGAGTCACAAAAAAAACCATTGAGAACTCCCACCAAGTGACCACCGCACCATCTTACTTTTTGAACTAGGCATCAGATTCTTCCTTGGTGAAATTTGGGATGGATCTGTCACCTACAACCGAGGCCCTGGAATGACTAGTAGCCCATTTTTTCTTCTCCCCAAGGAGTGATGAGTCCACCCATGTGTCTGTACTTGTATTGGCCCCTATCGCCGCGCCTCCACCCCTTCCTTGTTGATGTCTCAGTGGCTCGCTAGGTGGTCTCATGCTTTTGATGCGAGTCATCTTTGTGCGCCCCTTCTTTGCATCCTCCTGCTCCTCCAAATTCTCATACAACATTTTGACTATATCCTGCCATGCCTTCGTGGCCTTCGGAATGTGAATTTCCCTTGGGGTCATAGATCACAACATGAGAAAAGGTTATAGAGGCGTCGCTCCTCCTCCAATTTTCCTCCATGGGTCTGTTCCCATGTGCATCCCAACACCTAGCTCAGCCATGTTTAAAATTTCTTCAAAACCCTCCAGCCACTGCAGATCAATGTGGGCTTCCATGACTGTTTGGACCTCTTCCTTCAAGTCCCCCACTGAAAGGGCTAGAGAAACAAAAAGTGAGGCGATGTCTAGATTCAACCACCTTCTCCAGTAGTCATCTAGGTATTCCATGCCAAAGAAATCCATGACTGAGCTCATGAAGGCCTGGCCATCAAATAGGAAGACGTTTCTCAGTCACTGCACTGTGACATTCCCTTTGTAAGCCTGTGTCTGGTTGCTTGATTCCAACGCAAAGTTAGCCTCCATGATATTCACTTTGTTGAAAATCCTACACTATGGGATTTGTGCTGAAACCTTTCCAAGTATAAATGTTTCCCAAGAAAGTTCTGGATACACGCCATGAAATAATTTCCTTCGTGCAATTTTAATGAATGTTATGAATTGCATTATCATAATTATAAAAAATTAATTCAAGCGTGCCTCTTTTGGTGTGTGAGAGAAGATCGGTATCAAGTTAATCCAACTTGAGAAGACCGAAATCTTCAAAAATTTCATCCTCTTTCCCATGGGGGCGATTTGCACCCAAGTTGGCCAAATAATCGGCCACCACATTTGCCTCTCGATATACATGGGAAATCCATAAATTTTCAAATTTCAACATAAAACACCATCTCTGTTGAATATGTTTGTCCAGATGCCATGACTACATGTTGCCTTTCTTAATCCCATTAATGATGATTTTAGAATCACCTTCCAAGTGCACCTTCCAAAAACCCATCTTCACTCCGAGTAAGGTAGCTTCTTTCACGTCTTCACATTCTGCCTTATTGTTAGTCCCATCATGAATCCTCCTTGTAGTGATAGCCACTGTGTTGCCCTCATAATCCTGTGCTATACAACCGCACCCGGAGGTGCCTGGATTGCCTCTGGCTACTTCGTCAAAATTAATTTTTATCCATCCTTCATCTAGAGGTTGCCACCCACATGACACCTTACATAGAGAAGGATTAACCCTTTGAAACCCATGAACAGGCATTGGGGATAACATATTATTGTACATCATTAAGCATTTTTTATTGAGTGATATTTTATTTAACTTATGAAGTTGCAATCGTCCTTTGATTCTTTTAGGTTTCATATCTCTAATGCAATATGTGGTGGAGATGGAGGTTGTGTGTAGAGTATTTTAAATATATTATTATAATGTAAGAGTTTCTCCATATCTTAAGTTGTTGTTACGGTTTGTTTTTATCATGATTTACTATATAGTACATTGATAGACATTGGACTGTAAATTTTCTTTTTTCTTTTGAAAGAGTTTTCTCTATGTACACTTATGCTATATAATGTTTATTTTCTATTTAAGCACTTATTTATACAATTTATAAATTATAAAGAAATTGATTTTTTTGCAATATTCTCTTGAATATATTCATGTATGAAACATTTTCGCATATCCAATTTTCATAAATTATATTTTTTATTGTTTAATCTTAATTTGTCTCTTTTATAACATTAAGAAAAAATAGAATATGTTCATAATTATTTAAGAAATAAAATCATCAATCTAATGTAAAATAAAAGCTCATTTCTAATATAATATAACAACAAAAATATTCATATTACATATCACTTGGCTACACCTCTCTAATCAACTACCACCATACCCAATACACTCATTGGACATCAAATAATCCTTCTTAACTATGTTAAGAATCAACTACAAATTAAAACTCTTGTCACAAATTATATTGCTATATTTTGAAACCTGTAACACCCCAAAATTGGCATCGTGCAACCTTAACCAATTTTGTTGCATTTGTTATTCTTCTGAATCATCAAAGTCCTATTGTACTAGGCAATTCTGAGTTTTAACTAACTCTACTTGACCTGAGTGTCAAATGTAGAAAATCCTGAATCTGCATTAATCATACATCATGTTTAAATCATAAATATATATTGGCTAAATAAACCTTATGATGGAATTAATTTAATTATAAATTCCTAGCACTTTAATTAAATTAAATTCACCCTCTTTAGCTAAGACACATAAAAAGGAATTAAATGATATTTAATTATTAAATAAATACCCTCATTTTCAATAATTGAATTGAATTATTCAAATAATTGAGAAAAGCAATTATGAGGTCATATTTATTTAATTAATTGAATATTCTATCAAAAATCTTTCTTTTATTCAGAAATGGAAACTTTGAATTAATTGGGCTTTAAAGAGAAAGAAAACAATTTAATTCAAATAAAACAAAACTAAATCAAAGAAAGAAAATTGTTAAAGCAGGAAGAAAATAATTTATTTTATTCTCTTGAATAAAGCTTTCTATTCTAAAATGGCTTTTCTATCTGTTTTATTTCAAAGAGGAAAGTTTTTATTTTGATCATCTCTGAGTCTATAAAAGAACTCTCATTTCTCATTCAAAACCCCTGAAAAACTCTACTCACTTTTGCATTGTTAGAATACTGAATTATTGTCTCATTTTCTTGCTAATCTCATATAGAATA
>MU225560.1:1184878-1195264 GCA_018584345.1 Thuja plicata | reverse complement strand
AACACCTTGAGAGCTTGAAAACATGTAGAACAATGGATGCTTGAACAAAATCTTGGTTAGAGTTTTTTGCACTTGGAAGACTTAGAGAAAATGAGAGGAGAAGGCTTCCTTTTATATGAAATTAGGGAACAATATTATAAAGAGGCCGACATAGGAGAATTAAATTCCAATTAGACCCATGCCCCTAGAAGAGGACCTATATTAAATATAATTTAGGAATCAATGCTTCGGAACCCGAAACAGCCGACCTGGAAGCGGGAAATAACTTTTTGCAAAGATCGAGATCCAGAAAATGTGGGACCCTGAGATTTGAACCCTGGGTCAAGGTTGAGGTCCACCCTGACCTAGGTCAGGGTCGAGGTCGACATAGACATAAAAGGTTGACCGTGACCCTGAAGTCAAAAACCTCAGATATGCGGTCCAGGATGGCAAAAACTGGATGGAAAGAAGTGGAATAAGAGGCAAAATAGGGGGAAAGCTAGGTCAAAGTCAAGAACCCATTCAAGGTGCTTGATATGACCCCAAACCACCTACTTAGAAGGCTAAACCAGTCTACCATGGAAGTGCTTCCATTTTCTGACTATACAAGGTTGTAAAGAAGCATTTGCCTAAGGGTGGAGTAATCAAGCTAGATGATGGACTATAAATAGTTTTAGTATACTCATGTTGGATTTTGAATAATTAAGTTGGTGGAGTGTAGACAAAGATCTTAATGTTCTTAGATGGAATTATTATTAATTGAAGGGTATTATTAAAAATCTTGGATATAAGAACCTTTGGGTAGGTGTCCCTTGAAAAACCTTGTGAGGGGAACTACATGTAATTTGAGCCATTTGGAAGTGGGAATGTAGGAAACACTTGGGTGAAGGATACCCTTGTGACCTCAAGTACGTAGGGGAGGGTATAGGGGGATAACTTTGGGATTGGGGTTCTTTTTTTAACCTTTTCTCTACAGTTGGCTTCTGGTATGGCCAAAATGAATAATAGTGGTTATGAAAGCGTCAAGAAAACCTACTAAGTTATATGCGATGCATAATGTGATTTGAATAGAAAGACAAAGGAAATGGATTGGGTTGAATATTTTATAGTCGGGCATCCACTTAATGTTACATGTAAAGTCGAAGGCATAATGCATTAGATTTATGAAGTTGTTATGTGTTTGAGATATTTAATCTCAGACTAAGAATTTGTGTAGGTACTCCTCAATTATTCAATTGTGGCCCACTTATTCTGAATCAAGAACCTCTCTTCCAGTTATAATGCTAAGCCAAGTACAGGCATTGAATTTTACGGCTAGTATTGGAGATAGGACCCTATGAGGGCATAGGTAGAGCTATGTATTCCTCTAGCATGTAGACTAGTCTGCTCTATTCGAGGTGACCCTTGAATGATAATTCCTATGACTCACAAAATATAAGCTTATCCGCTCGAGATTGAAAGTAGTCAAGGAGCATATTATGTCGGTAGTCTGTCAGTCGTACCACTTGGCTAGCAGATGGCCACCGCCAGTTGCACGTAGGCAAGGGATACTAGTGTTGATCTAGGAAATTAGACTGATTCTGCTAGGAGCATGTGGGTCTAGGGGCCAATTTCATGCATATGATGAATTTCCTCATTACTTAGCTATTTGATGGACTATAGGGAAGAGAAATACTAATGAGGAATAGGTAGGTGATAATTGGTCTAGCATCATAGTATGACTTTGGACCTAGTTTTATGTGAAATGGTATAATTCACCTTGTTGGGTTAAGGATAAACCCTTGGTGTAGTATGTGATGCACCAATCCTCTTCCCAAGTATCCACTAGTTCAAAAGACCAAGGAAAGGAATGGGACCCACGGTGTAGAGCACAATACATGAATATACCTTTTCTCTAGGATGCACTATGGACAAGGGATGGTTAACCATTGATTATGAGCTGGTTATCATATTCTTTGTGATGCCTACAAGAGCCAGTAGCTATGCTATTCATGATGCTTATATGGGCCTATAACTATTGCCTTGTGATTCATTTATGAGTCAATCACTATTGTTATTGTGATGTATGTTGCAGCCACTTTCTTTGTACGTGATGTACGTCAAGCTAGTTAGCTTGTGTACTTATGATGTGTATGAGCCAGTCCATTGTATATGGGATGTATGCTCGAGATAATCACTATGTGTGTGATTTTTGATATGACCCTCATGTATATGCATGAAGTTGGTAAAGCGATTGTTGATAATGATGGGTATGGGGCTATCACCTAATGGCTATTAATATATTTTATGGGATTGGACCAAGTTCATAGAATCCCTTAATTAATAGACATGATTAAAGAGATCAGAGACCTTGTCAAGAAGAGAGAGTGATCTCCATCTAAGTGCAAACTACAAAGCCACTGACTTCCAACGAGAGGATACGTAGGTAGGGTCATCAGGAGTGATCCCTCAAGGCTTAGGTCTGGGTCTAGGATGACTCTAGATGTGGAAGTTAAATGCCATCACGAGAAGGCATAAAATATAAAATCGAGTTGTTGCCACCATAGGGAATGAAGGAGATTAAAATTCACCACTTATAAATTAGATGGAAGATGATTGGTTGAATAAGTTGATGATTGATGCTTTAAAAAAAAATAGTAGCACATGAGAGCTGATGCTACATAAAGGTATTCTTCAAATAAGTCCCTACCTTTTTTTAATGTCGACAAATCAAAATTTGACATCTTTTTCAAAATAGTTCTCCATTCAAATTTTGAACTATATATGATGTTAAGCTATTTTTATAGTTTTAGTTTTGCATTTACCATTCTAGTGCTGGCTTTAAATCTTATGCTTTTATTATTAATTAATTAGTTTCCTTAGAATATTTATATATATGTTATGTTTATTTCTTACACATTTATTTGGAAATTATAACATTTCTATATTATCTATGGTTTTAGTCTTAGGGTTTATTCCTTGTTTATTAGGGTTTCATAACTATCTTATAATCAAGAAATCAAGTCCAACACCTTTCATCTACCATAAGGACAATATCCCTAGGAAGAGCCTTGGAAATTTCAATGTTGAACAACATATGAGATTAGGTGGGGTAACCAAAATTTGAAGAAGTAGTTGTTACAAGTGTGGTTGTCGTTGCACCAAAAGATCGACATGTCAATGCCTGATACAACCACTAGATTCATAAAATCCAAAAGAGTTAGTCCCTTGTCACAAATCCTGAGGGCAACACTAACCATTTTTCTAACAATATCCCCCTTAGTGTTACCCGAGGGCATTCGAACCTGTGACCAAGGTATGATACCACTTGTTACAAGTGTGGTTGTAGTTTGATAAAGTCAAGCTCAGAGGTTGATCCAATAATAGACTGTCCAAACTTGCAGCCAACCACAAGAAAAACAACGAACAACACAAAAAAACATATATAACAACTTATATCAACTTATATTATCTCTGAAAATCAATTACATTCAACATGTCGGGTTGTAAGGCCTTCCCGGTTATGACCAATACATTAATAAATTCAATAAGATCTCACAGGATCCAACTTCACCAACCTACCCTACATCTAAGTGGAAGAAACTAGATCTAAACTTGTGCTCGCAAGCCATCAAGCAATCTTACAAGTTTCTGTCTTACCCACTTACTACTATCTTCTATCAACTCTCCACTCTACTTCACCCCCCCTCTTCTAAATGATACCTACATACTCCTTTTATACAACACAACCACAAGTCATCTTGCAAACAAATATTAATTGACAGTCTACCCAATACAATCCATGACGAATCATATTAAATGACCCAGTCGGCTGCAAATAAACACTAAATATATAGAAGAAAGAACCAAATAAGATTTAGGTCCACACAAGATCCAATGCCTCAAACCCACACGCCTCAGAACTCTGCACGGTCCCAACAACCCCCTCAAATCACAGATGCAATCTCTAATGTCCGCCTAATCCATAAAAGTCAGTCAGAGAACTCAAACAACCGGATAACCTCGTCGGTGATCAAGAACACTGAAACCCAAACCACTCGGTGAGAGACACAACTAAGTCTAACTTCTCTGAAAATACATCACCGAGCAATATCCTACCGAGCAAGACACCACCGAGCTGAACACACCAAACAACTACCACCAAGCAATGTATCTCCGAGTAGAATACCACCGAGCACAAACACCACCGAGTCTAGTCACCGAGTCCATCGGTGAAGGAACACATCTTCCAACTGAGAACTACCACCAAAGTGATCGAGCACCTCAGGTCTTCAACCGAGTTTACTACTAAAATAAAACCAAAACATATTTTTGGTGATACAGGATTGCCAACTACCCCAGGATGCTCCTGCATCAGACACCCCAGGTGCGGAAAGATGTTCTCCGCAACTTGGAGAACATCTTCTGGGGTTCAACACATAGATCCCAAACTGATTCTTGATGTACATGTCCTCCGAGTCCTCAAGCGATACATTCTTTCCTTTACTTCACTTCTACAAACTCTTTCTTGCAACATACAACTGATTGCCTTGCCTCCTCACATCTATCCTCGAGTTACTACAGGTTTATTTTCCACTCTGATCTCTAAACCTCTAAGTTTCCTTCAGCTCAACCCTACCATCAACTCTCAGATTCCTCCTACCGTGCTATATATCCTTCAAAGGAATCAGGGAAAAATTCCATCCACCCTTCTCAGTAGTAAATACATTCTTCACAACCTTACAATCATACTACCAAGGTCTACCGAGAAACACATGAAAAATAATCATGTCTACAATATCACACAACACTTCATCCCTATACTGCCTAGTCTAAAAAATCAACAAGACACTTCTCCCTTACCTCCAAAGCATGCTCATCTTGTACCCAACTTATCCTATAATGACAAGGATGTTTCAACCTTCTCAAACCAAGTTTCTGAACCATCTCCTCAGCAACTAGGTTATCATTACTTCCTCCATAAACAATCACCTTACAACGTTTACCACCAGACTTACAGACAATGCTGAAAAGATTCTGCCTCTGACAAGGATCAACTTGCTTATCGGTGAGAAATGTTATCCTAATCATCATATTCACACCTTCCACTTCAGGTTCATTCTCAGCAACTTCATTCACCACAACATTTCAGTGATTACCGACCTTCTTGTCTGCATGGGGACATTCATATAATCAATGTCCTTCTTCTCCATAGTTATAACAAGTACCTCTAAATATACCTCTACCTATTCTTTGCCTCGGTTCAACAAGCTTGGGTCCATCTTCAACAATCTGTTTATCCTTTCCAAGGTTCTCCTGCTTCTCCTTCCCTCAGGAGTTACCTTGATGTCTTCTTTTTAGCTTATCCTCTGCCTTTAGTGCATACTGATAAGAATCCTCAAATGAACCAATATTCAACATGCCAATTTCATCTTGGATATTGAATCTGAGACCATTAATATATTTGGCCACCTTTTCCTTAGAAAGCTCCCTATGTCCAGATCTAATACTCATCTTGTAAAAATCCTTGGTATAGTCTTTCACATAAGATCTTTTTGCTTCAGGTTATGCAACTTCTTAAACAACTCAAGCTCATAGTCGACAGGTATGAACTTAGCCTTCAATCTAGTCACCATTAATATCCACCGAGTGATTTTTATCTCACCTTCTTCCTCCCTATTTCTCTGTAACTCTTTCCACCATAAGGCAACATGTCCTTTCAACTTAGTTTGTGCAATCCTCACTCTAAGAGGATCTCCAACATCTTCTAGCTCAAAGTAGTCTTCTAATTCACCAATCCAATCAATCAGGTCTTCGGGGTTCAATGTACCTAAAAAATTAGAAACCTTCATCCTATGACTTGTATTCAATCGAGCCATAGATCTTTCCAACCAAACAGCTCTGTCATCTCTACTATGACCAACACCTTTGGTAGAAGCTTCCTCATAGTCATCCTCTGTTCCAGGGTTCCTCTGCAAACCAGTAATAGCCCTTAAGATTTTAGCTATCATCTCATTCTTCATCACCGCCATCTTAGATCTAAACCTTTCTCTCACTTTTGATTCCACCTCATTCGATAGATTTGCAATCGCCCTAGGGTCCAATATTCTCGGAGGCATCTTCAATATCCACAAAGGAACAAACCAGATCAACCTAGCTCTGATACCACTTGATGTAGTTAAGCTCAGAGGATCCAATATTGGACTGTCCAAACTTGCAACCAACCACAAGAACAACAAAGAAAAACACAAAAACCACAGATATAAAAACTTATATCAACTTATATTATCTCTGAAAATTAATTACATGCAACATGCCTGGCTCTAAGCCCTTCCTAGCTATGGCCAATACACAAATAAATTCAATAAGATCTCACAAGATCCAACTACACCAGCCTACCCTACAACTAAGTGGAAGAAACTAGATCTAAACTTGTGCTCGCAAGCCACCAAGCAATCTTACAAGTTTCTCTCTTACCCACTTACTACTGTCTGCTATCAATTCTCCACTCTACACCTCCCTCTTATAAATGATACCTACATACTCATTTATACAACACAGCCACAAGTCGGCTTGTAAACAAATATTAAATGATAGTCGGCCCAATACAATCCACGATGAATCATATTAAATGACCCATTGGGCTGCAACTAAACACTAAATACATAGAAGAAAGAACCAAATCAGATTTAGGTCCACACAAGATCCAATGCCTCAAATCCACATGCCTCAGAACTCTGTACGATCCCAACAACCCCCTCAAATCACAAAAGAAATCTCCAATGTCCGCTTAATCCATAAAAGCCAGTCAAAGAACTCAAACAACCAGAAGAACCTCGTCGGTGATCAAGAACAGTGAAACACAAATCACTCAGTGAGAGACACAACTGAGTCTAACTTCTCCAAACAGACATCATGGAGCAATATGCTACCGAGCAAGACACCATCGAGATGAAAACATTGAACAACTACCACCGAGCAATGTATCTCTGAGTAGAATACCACCGAGCACAAACACCACCGAGTCTAGTCACCGAGTCCATCGGTGAAGGAACACATCTTCCAACCGAGAACTACCACCAAAGTGACTGAGCACCTCAGGTCTTCAACCGAGTTTACTACCAAAATCAAACCAAAACATATTTTTGGTGATACAGGTTGCCAACTACCCCAGGATGATCCTGCATCATCATTGCACCAAAAGATCAACTTGTCAATGCTTGATACAACCACTATCCCCTCGGGATTCATGAAAAGGGACTAACTGCCTCTTGTGGATTCTATAAATAGAATCCAGAGGAGGCAGTTAGTCCCTTTTCACGAAAAAACTGAGGGGAGCGTTGACCATTTTGCCAACAATAACATCCGTCATAAGAAAATGACCAATCATGTTGCCTATATGTTTAAGGTGGGAGACAACCCACAAAAGGAGAGAGAGAGAGATTACTTAATCTTACCTAGATTGGAATGATGTTGAGGGGTTCACAAAGAGAATTGAAAGAAGGAAACTAAGGTTTGAATAAGAGGGAATGTTACCCTTACATCTATAACCTACCATCCAACATCACATCCTTGTTTGCACCAAATTGAAAGTTTGCAATGAAAAATCCTTAGTAGCACAAGAATAGAGCTCAAGTTTTTCCTTCGCGAGAGGCTGCTAACACCCATTGATGCAAGAGAGGGCCACAAGTAATCAAAATGTCTCATATTTTCTTTATGTTAGCTTTTCAATAAATTATAATTAATTCAAATGTGACAAAATAAACCTTAGGGGGCTTGGATGGTTCAAACCCATTCAACAACCTCTAAGGTACTACTCTTGCCTCAACTCGCCCTTCCATTCCCCAACTTGGCAAAGTAAACATAAGGTAACAACTATTGGAATCACTAGGTTGAGCCGCAATAGTACTAAGTACAATGGAGATACCCCTAAGTTATAAAGAAAAAAGTGATAAAATAAATAAATTGTATTCATTGGTTCACTAGCTTTTGAAAAATAATTGTGTCATTTAGCAAATAGAAATATCTTTAATGACATGAAAATAAGTTTGCACTATTAACCTTTATAATCAAAATTAAAAAAAGCATAAATTACATAGCTTATATCACACTAATAAAACCATTCACAACTTTCATATAATGAAATGATAGATAAATTAATTTTAATATGCAAAACACATTTGAAAAAATATACATTATACAATTTAATAAACCATTTTAATATGATATTGATATCACGATTCAATTGTATAGTTTTCGATTCAAACTTATCATGTTCAATGAGCAGTTATTCACACATGCTTCACCTTTGTGAACATTACCTAGATCACTGAGTGCTAAGTGAACAAATCATTCTCATGAGAGATGACTTCTTGTGAAACATTACTCATAAAACATGGGTCAATGAGTTGGATTCCCACATAATTAAATCGATAACAATGTCATAATCTAATTTGGTGTGAAAAATATCTTCTACTTTTCAAACTATTTTATTTTTAAATTCATTATCACCTACGAATAAAATTTAATTAGGGGAAAGCCCCCAGTAGCTATTAGGGGGTCCAATAACCGTGCTGTTTTTGTCAAGTTGACCCCCCAATTACTAATACTAAAGGAGCCCCAAAAATGAAAACACAAATACCAATAGTCGATCACACATGTACTAATATCCGATCATTGTTTACCTTTTTAGTTGGTAATTGGCCAATTTGTGCACCACTATTGGGACATTTTGTAACGACTACTAGGACATTTAGCCACAAGTACAGACATTTTTGAGTAAACGACTATTGGTGCAAGAACATAGCAAGTATCGGGCAACACTTTGAAAATGCCATTTTTTGACCACTCTGTGTTCGATGGTCTCTACATAGAGATCCGTGAATACCCAGAAGCCGAAACCTTAGTTTTAAGCTCTCAATCTCAACTACAGAGCAGCACCGAAAAAAAAAAGTTAAAATCCGACTTACAATTTAGGAGTTCTAAGTGCACAAAGTTAGCCTTGTGGCTATGGGGACTTTCCCTAATGCATTAATATTTCTTATTCTTAAAGAGAGAGTATTGAGTGATCCAGTTAAAGAAATATATGTCGATGATATTTTCGTACACGAGATGAGAATAAAATGATACTGCTGGTGTAGGCTGTTCTCATACAATGTCATCCGTTGCTTCTATTAATAAAAATCTCAGAGCGCTGTGCAAAAAGGGTTGCTTGAAGGAGGCTGTAGACACTCTGCTTGCTACACACAACACTCAGATTCTTTCTTCTACATATGTCCATTTATTGCAAGGTTGCATTACCAAGAAAGCACTTTCAGAGGGAAAGAAAATTCATTCTCACATTAAGGACAGGGGATATATACTTGCCAAAGACACATTTTTACAGAACACGATATTCAATATGTATGACAAATGCGGTAGTTTGCTTGATGCTAGCAATGTTTTTAATAACATGATTGAACCAAATGTAGTCTCATTCAATTTAACCATTGCAGCGTACCGAAAACATGGATTCCATAAAGAGGCTTTGGCACTGTTTCACAAACTGGAACAATTGGGTATCCAACCCAGTGACTTCACCATCTCCAGTATTCTCTCTATGTACGCCACCACAGGATCTCTCAACCCTGGCTTGCAGATCCATGGAAAAGTCATTAGATGCGGGTTTCATTTTAATGTTTTTGTACTGACTGCCCTTATTGACATGTATACAAAATGTAAAAGCTTAAACAGTGCACGCCAATTGTTTGATAAGATGCCTCAGCGAAATGTGGTTTCGTGGACTGCCATCATTTCTGGATATGCGCAAGTAGGGCTGGCGGACGAAGCCTTCGATACTTTTAAGCAAATGCAATTCGAAAGTATCGAACCAAATGTGACAACGTTTGCGAGTATCCTCCCTGCATGTGCCAAATTAGGAGCTTTGGCAGAGGGGAAGGAAATTCATCAGAAAATAGTGGAACTTGGATTTACACCAGGTGTGATAGCTCTGAATGCCCTCATGGATATGTATGCCAAGTGTGGAAGCATCCACAACGCGCGCAAGTTGTTTGATAAAATGCCTGAACGAAGTGTGGTCACATGGAACACAATTATTACAGGGTATGAACAAAATGGTTTTATCGATGAGGCTTTTAAGCTGTTCAAAGATATGCCTCAACCAAATGTGATCTCATGGACTGCAATTATTGCTGGATGTGCACAAAATGGCCTCGGAGCTTTGGCAGAGGGGAAGGAAATTCATCAGAAAATAATGGAACTTGGATTTACACCAGGTGTGATAGCTCTGAATGCCCTCATGAATATGTATGCCAAGTGTGGAAGCATCCACAACGCGCGCAAGTTGTTTGATAAAATGCCCGAACGAAGTGTGGTCACATGGAACGCAATTATTACAGGGTATGCACAAAATGGTTTTATCGATGAGGC
>MU225560.1:1145434-1165825 GCA_018584345.1 Thuja plicata | reverse complement strand
TTGGTCGATATTGATTTAAATTGTATGGCTATAATAGATAACATAAGTCAGTGATAAAAATCACCTAGGTCATTAAATTGATTCAAAGAATTATGCCAAACAGTAACAGGGTCGTTTGGACATAACTTGAGGGTATGATCACACTTAGGGAAAATAGGGTCTACAGTTACGACAGACTGAATTTAGGTGGTTACACCATGATGCTTTCAAAATTGTCTCCCAATTCTGCTATAAACTCATTGATCTGATAAAGTATAGGCCTATCCTTCTTCCATACAACTGTGCCTTTTGAAGGGAAAAACTTTTGAACATAAAAGAATAAGCAGACCAAGAGTGAACTGAACTTACACGGATTGGTCTTAGATGCCCATATGCTCTCCATGTTTTTTCTCAGTTGGATGAGTTGCAACTCGGCTAGGTCAAATTATAGATTGTTCTTCACCACTTTGTATGCCAAGTCCATAGCCTCACATGGAACACTGTTTGGTCGGCTGGAACTATATATCTTATGTGAAATCATATGAATTCCAAACTTTAGCTCTATGTCAGTGAATCCATTCAACTTCATGCCTCTTCCATCCCACTCGACATGAGTCTTCTTAGCTAGATCAGCTCGGGGTAGGGTTTTAGTCACCTAAGGTTTATCGAGCATTGGATACCCTATCACTCGGTGTACCATCATCTTAGTGATTTTCACAGGTTGCTCCAACCAGAAATGCATGTCGTAAATACGGCTCAAAATAAACCTAATCCACTTTATTTGAAAATTCTTCAGCATATGCAAGATATGGGTTAAACCCTTGACTTCGAGGTGCTTGTGTTTCGACTTCAAGTTTCTATCCACACAAAGTGCCTCATATGCTTGATTAATCTCAAGTGTCCCTAGCTATTGAATGGTGCAATGATAGAAATTTTGAATGTCGCGTATCAACAATACCTTAGGAGGAATTTGGGAATGGACTCCCATTGGATCTATCTCCTCTGCGATCGTTGGATGAACTTTGAGCTTTGGTGCTTCGCAGACTACATTCCTCACTAACATCTCAAATCCCTTCTTGATCTTATTGCTGGATGAAGATGCCATAACGCTTGGAAGATTGATGAAACTTCATTGCAACTAAAGATTTCAAGTACAAATTCACTTTGAAATCACTAAAAGCTCTTAATCTCTTTGCAAACTGTAAAACTTGGTAAACAATAACCCTTCAATTTCATCATTTATGAGAAATTTCTCCTTTAGGTTTTCATTAAATGCTCCGTACATAGTAACTCTCATAGCTCAGTTAGTTCTTCTAGGCTTACTCGGAAGCTCAATGAAAACTAACTTTGCATCTTTGAAACCATACAACCTGACTTAACTTGGTTAAGCCTGAGTAGGTCGGTTGTAACTGAGATCCTGACTTGGTTAGAACCATAATGTGTCCTAGTGCCTCAATATGCAGACTTGGACTTGCTAGCACATCTGGAACTGATGTATGATGGCTTGTATGCACAGTTCCAGTTATCTCCTTACATCTTTATTCAGAGTTGGTAGATCCACCCAACTCACTATTTTGGGTGCCATTTGTTTCTTCATTATTTTGGTCTGAATTATCTAGAGACTTCCTTACCCATTGCTGACTCATCTGAGTTTTGATTTCAGAAATTTTTTTTTTGCCTTTCTCAAAACCAGTATCCACTTTTTCTCTATTCATACAGTTCTTGCTTAGATGACCAAGTTGTTTACACACATAACAATTCTTAGTGGGATTCCTTTTTTTGAGGTGAGTCTTTGCACAATTTTCACCAATGTGCCCATACTCGCCACAATGACAACATATGTTCCATGTGTTGTAATCCCAACCAAAAATTGCCTTAGGTAATTGTTTAGCAGGGTTCCACTTCTTAGTTCTGCACTCTGAGGATATATGACCTTGTTTGTTACAATTGAAACATTTTCCTTCAAACTTAGGTTTCTCAGTATATTCACTTGCCCTATGTCCATGTTTGTTGCAGCTGTAGCACTTACCATTAAATTTTGACTTTCTATTGCTCCAACACTTATTTGACGCATGCACTAACTTACCACAATGATTACATGTAGGTTTCTTATTCTTTTGAGCTCCTTGCTGTGAGGATTCTCCTTGTTCAGTATAACTTAATCGAGTCTTTCCATGATGTTTGAATTGATTTTTCTCTGTCAATTGATTCATGCTTTCTTTTGAATTCATCATCCTCTCATTGGTTTGCTTTTCAGTATTGAGATCATTTTGCAGTCTTTCATTTTCAGTCCTCAGATTGATAACTTCTTGGTTTGCACTATTGCGTTGATTTATCATATTTGCTTGCTGAAGTGACAAATGATGGATTTCATTTTCTTTTTCCTCTAATCTTGTTCTTAAAAATCTCTTATCTTCTTGTGCCATTTCTCTATTATTTTCTGCTTGGTTCTTTTGTTCCATGACCTCACATATTCTGACTGAATGAATTTCTTGTTCTCTCTTCAACTTTCTTACTTCTTCACGTAAGTGAGATTCTTTGCAAGTAGGTCTTCAATGGCTGCATTAGCTTCTTCAGAACTTCTTTCTTTGCACAAATATTCAATTATTTCTTCTATGTAACCTTTGTCATTCATTTGCATTGCTAATTCTTTTCTTCTTCTCAGGGAATGAGAGAGTTGTTCTTTGAGTTTTCTGATCTGATCCATGGCCACTTGTAGATCTATCTTTTTATTTTCAATGGCTTTATCTAGTATGTATATTTTCATTACCTCTGATCTTTGCTCAAGCTGTTAAACTTCTGATAAGAGAACCTTTGCTTTGATACCAATTGTTGGAAATATATTGCAGGCTAGGTGATTGAGAGGGGAGAGGGGGGGCGGGGGGGGTGAATCAGAAACCAATAAAATTGACACATGATATGGTGACCCAGAAACCTTCCAAATAGAAAGAAAAATTGGGGTGGGGATGATACCCACAAGATTTAGAACTGTAGTAATAAAGTTGGCTGGTTAAGGCTTACAATTGACCACTTCTGATGGTTTTCTCTGTAAGGAGCAATAAGGACTGTTAGGTCCACCTTGTGAAAGGATTTATACAATATAGTTAAGTATGCACTCTGCTAGGAGATTTGTGAAGGACTGTTAGGTCCACCCTGTTAAAGGATTTGACTGATACACCTGTTAGGATGAATCAGTGAATGATCTTCTATGCAACTCTGATTTGTTGAATAAGATCCTTTGATGTAGAATTGATCACCTAAATGTGATAGATGATTCTCTGCTGTTCCTTTATACTGCTGTAGCCTTCTTATCAATCTGCCTCTTCATATTCACATCTTTACATGTATTGAATGTTGTTGTAATGATTGATTCATATCTCTAATGATATCTTTGGATAAACAAAGTGTCTTACATATATACCTATCCAAATCAGTTACCTCCACAAGTCGGCTACTATCATATTAAATAGTATCAAACAATATGTACTAAGTCTAGCCAATGCTGATACTCCAATCCAGTAATTCACTCGGGTGATATACTGACACTCGAGCGACATAGTGAACTTGGCAACTCTAGCACTTAGTTGACACTGGGTGCTCGGTCCACATTGATCACTCGGAGATGGTATGCAACTCGGTTAACATTGGCGACTCGACAGATACTGCTTGGAACTAACTGCTCGGTTGACACTACAACTGCTTAGCTCGGTCAACACTTCAAGATTCTTGCTGAGTTAACATTGTAATCATATGAATGACTAAGTGTTTTGGCACTAATTGACAACATGTCTTGCCATAAGGTCTACAGAAGGCTCACTTCCTTACAAGATCACAACAATGATATGAGGTTTTTGAACTATATAATGGGATCTATCCTTATGCCTAGGTCAGTTCCAATGAAGTACAATTCAGATCTATGTCCAAACCTTTTTTTCCACCTACAAATGAACATTTTGACCTCAACAAATATGGAACACTTGCTCCCAACCAGTCACGCATCCACAATACATAATTTTTCCTTAAGGATATATAATTCATCGACCTTAAAAAAATAAAACAAGGTCAACACAATCCCAATTTCAAACTGCAAATCCAAATGCCAAAAATGACAATTCAAATTCATGTTTCTCTGCCAAAACATAATAAAGACCATTATCTTCAACATCAACCACATAACGCGACCACATATTACACCAAAAACATCCACAAAATGTTTTACTGATCAATTCGGCCAAGAACATAAAGAAAATCACCACTGATTAAAAAATCCTCCAAATTCAATCACCATAATCGATGTGGACCACCAACTCAGTAGTCACACAATCCAAGAACATCCATATGCATCATAAATAACAAAAAAACATCCAAAGCCACCCAAATCATCTGATTCACCAATATCTTTCATGCTAGACTTCAAGAACACTGTCATCATCCACTGATACACCTAAAAATGCCTTGTGGACCCTTTGGACCATGAACCAATTGAATTGAGAACACATTAGAATGTCCCATTCACATCCCATACATCCACAAACAACAATCTCACCATGCAGAGCAATACTCACTATAATTCAACAATACCGACAACATTGGCAAATAATGTAAGAACCAGTGACCATACCTCATCACGCGAACCTCCAATTCATCGTACAGACCTCTGTAGCTTGACAAGCATCATCTTTAGATTATCTTCAACACCTCTCTAATGTCCACAACTACTGATCTTATCTTTCTAATGTCTACAACCAATGATCTTCAACACCATCACATTGAGCTTACAACACCACTGTCAGACAGATATGATGGCATCCAATAATCACCTCTGCAGATATGTTGACATCAATGACAACACATCCAACTTGCCAATAATCTCCCCCTTTGGCATTGATGACAACATATGATATGAAAAACATGAAATCAACAACTCCCCCTTTGATCTCATACCACAAGGGTTTTTCACATGTCCTCTTCTCCCCCTTTGACATCAATAACAAAGACATAGGAATCTTATCCTCTCAATTCAGCTTCTTCACCCCTTGAGAACTATAAAGACCGACTTAACATCACAACAGACTACTCGCCCTGAGTAGCAACCTCCACACACCAATCCATATCTCAAAATAAGACTTTGAATCCAACTAGACTGATGCATACCTCTGCATCTTAGTTCTGATTAGGAGGGGCAATCACCCCCAACTTACCTTTGAGATACACAAATGTATCCTTAGGAAAAGGCTTCATGAAAATACCAGCAATTTGTTCTTTGGTAGGAAGATACTCTAATCTTACCTCTTTCTCATTCACCTCCTCTCTCAAAAAATAGAACTTAATTGATATGTGCTTTGTCTTTGAGTGCTGCACAAGATTCTTATAAATGTTGATAACACTTGAATTATCATAGTATATGAAAATAGGCTCATCAAAGATAACTCTGATGTCTAATAAAATATGGTTCATCCAAACTAATTGTGTACAATTTCCAGTAGCAGCAATTGACTATGCCTCCACAATAGATAAGGAGATGGAGTTCTACTTCTTGCTCATCCAAGAGACCAATCTTCTACCCAAAAAGAAAGCGCCACCAATCGCACTTTTTCTGTCATCAATATCACCTTCCCAATCAATATCTATATATGCACACAAAGTGAAGTCATTTCTTTAGGATACCATATCCCAAGGTCCACTATCCCTTTTAGGTATCTGAATATCCTCTTCACAACTACCCGATGACTTTTCTTAGGATCTTCTTGAAATCATGTCACAAGATACACAACATTCATGATATCTGGTCTTATACAAGTCAAATAAAGTAAGACACCAACAATTTTCCTTTATCTAGACTGATTAAATTTAGGGGGCTCATCATCCTTTTTCAACTTGCATCCTGTCACCATAGGAGTACCAACTGATTTTGAGTCATCCAATCCAAACTTCTTCAACATTTCCTTCACGTACTTAGCTTAAGATATAAAAATCCCATCCTCCGACTGAGTAATTTGCAATCTCAAAAAGAATTTCATTTCTCTTATCATGGACATCTCAAACTCACTTTGCATTTCTATTGTAAATTATTTTATCAAATTATTACCTCCAAAGATAATGTCAACAACAAACACTTCTATAATCAAAATTCCCTTATGATCTACTTTGAAATACAAATTACTATCAGCAATACCTTTGTTGAAACCAAACTTCAGTAGATATCTGTCCAATATGGAATACCAAGCTTTATGAGCTTGCTTCAGTTCATATACTACTTTCTTCAATTGACAAACCATGTCCAATTGATCAGTGAATTGAAATCCATCTGGTTTCTCAATGTATACTTCTTCCAACCCACCATTCAGAAATGCAAACTAGACATCCATTTGATAGACTTTGAAATCCTTATGAGAAACATAAGCAAGAAATAATCTCATTTCTTCCAATCTTGTTACCTGAGATAAATTTTCATCATAGTCAATTCCTTCAATTTGAGAATATCTTTTGCACACCAATCTTGCCTTGTTCCTGACAACTTCTTCATCTTCATTTTTAATTTATTTCTGAAAATGTACCAATAAAATTCTTGTCCTTAGGCCTAGGAACAAGAATCCATGTGTTTCTCTTCTTAATATGCAACAACTCTTCTTCCATGGCTTTAAACCAATCTTCATCCTTTCTAGCTTCACTCACATTTTTAGGTTCAATCTTTGAGATTAAGAAAATATGATCTTCAACAATCCTTCTCCTTGTCTGAACACCTTTGTTCCTATCACCAATAATCCAATCCTCAAAATGATGTAACCTTACATACCTTAGAATCTTTGGCTTTACTTTTGACTTTTGAGTTTCTTCTTTTCCACTTGTACTAGCCTCATCACCTGGACTCACCGAAACACTTTGAACTTGGTTCTGAATTTGATGTAGTTGTCCCTGATTACCATTGACATTTTGATCATCAGAATCATATCCACAAGATCTAGATAGACTCTCTAGGCTTTCATCCACTTTGACATTATCACTCTCCACTATCTTCTTCAACCTCTTATTGTATACCCTATATGCCTTGCTTTTGGTGGAATACCCAAGAATTATACCTTCATTACTTCTTGCATCAAATTTTCCTATATCCTCATCTCTTTTGATATAGCATTTACTACCAAAAATTCTAAAATACTCGACTGTAGGCACATTTCCACACCATAGCTCATAAAGTGTCTTACCAGTATCTCCTTTGATTTGTACGATTGAGAGTATATATTGCAGTGCTAACTTCTTCTCTTTAGAATGTCTATGTAACCTTTCCGTCAAGCATCATGGTCCTAGCGGTGTCAAGAATAGACCTATTCTTTCTCTCTATCACTCCATTCTGCTGTGGATTCCTTGGAGTAGATAAATGTCTCTTTATCCCATGCTTCTCATAAAAAGAGTAGAACTCACCGGATGTGAATTCACCACCTGTGTCTGATCTTAAACACTTCAGCTTCAATCCTATCTCAGTGTCAGCCATATTCTTAAAGATCTTAAACTTCTGAAAAGATAGACTTCTTTTTCAAGAAAGTTACCCATACCATCCTAGAATAATCATCAATGAGCAACATCAAATACCTATCACCTTGCAAAATTCTTATCTTAGTAAGACCACACGTATCAATATGAACAAGATCTAATAATCCATTTGAATTTGCAACTTTAGAACAAAAAGTAACTTTTGTTTGCTTACCCAATTGACATTCTTTGCAACTACTGTTAGCAAGTTTCTTCACCCTAAGAAGATCTCTAATAGCATGAGTAGAACTTATGGCCACATTGTTTTCAAACTTCATATGACAACCTTTTACGCCATAACCAACTTTCATCTATTTGAGCAATCAAACAAATTTTCTGACCACTATTCAAATGAAATATGTTACATTTGTTTTTGATCCTATTGCAATCTCTACCCCAGAGTCATTCAAGATCTTGCATCTGTCATCCTTGCAATAGAGGTCATAACCTTTTCCCACTAATTGTCCAACACTGACAAGATTATGTTTCAAACCTTCCACATACAATACCTCATCTATATTATTCTTTCCATCTAGAGAAATAGAACCTCTACCTCAGATCACATCACCAATATTGTCACTCCATCTTACAATACCACCATCATACTTTTCATAGGTCATAAACATTCTCTTATCACCATTCATATGATGAGAGCATCCGCTGTCTATCAACCATTCATCCTTTTTAACAACTTGAGCAATTAGGGCTTTCTCCTCAACAACACAACTAGTAGAATCATTAGGCATAGGATAATATTTCTTGATAGAAATGAATACAATTTCATCATCACTCTTGTTAGCATCATCGGATTCATCATCTGTTACCCCTTCATCAACAATATAGTAACACTTCTTTTGAATACTAGGTCTATTAGGCTTAAGCTTAGGAACCCTTTCTAGACATCTAGATGCAAAATGTCCTATCTTATTGCATGAAAAACATTTAAGAGACATATTTCCTTTGAACTTACCAGAACCTTTTGGAAATCTTCTGGTAATTAGTGCTTCCAACTCTTGAAGTTTTCTCTCTTCTTCTTCTTCTTCTTCTTCTTCTTCTTCTTCTTCTTCTTCTTCTTCTTCTTCTTCTTCTTCTTCAAGTTCTTCAAGTTCTCTCATTTCTTTCTCATATGTTGACCATTTTATTGTTGAACCTTCTCCTGGATATATCTCTTCTTGTCCTTTCTAGAAATAGTAGCTTTGAATTTTGTTTCCACCTTAGGAAATGAACCCCCAAATTCACTAAGCTCAAAAGCAGTAAGGTTACCAACCAACTTATCTCTTGTCACATTTGTCACTATCTAGATCTCCTGAATAACTGCAACTTTGTGTCTATAGGGAGAAGGCAATGATCTCGGGACCTTAGCAACAATCTCGTCTTCTTCCAAAGTACCTCCAACACATCTGATAACACACACCACCTCATTAACTATCAACATGAAAGAGACAATATTCTCATCTTCACCATCTTCAAGGATTCATACTTTCCCTTTAAACTTTGCAACTTGGCAACCTTCATTTATTTGTCTCCTTCATAGAAGGTCTTTAGCTTCTCCCAAATCTCACTGGTGATCTCCAATTCCATGACATTGGTCATTTCAACATCGGTCAAGGTATTCAACAAAGCTTCCTTTGCCCTGCTATTTTCTTTGGCATCCTTGATCTCATCTGGAGTAGTAGGGTTTTCATGAGCAGTATAGGTTGACTTTGTAATCTTCCAACAATATTCATCAATTCATTTGAGATGAACTATCATGCGATTCTTCCATAAGGTATAGTTAGTTCCATCAAATCTTGGATTGTCCTTCTTGTAAGCTATCATCCTAGATCACCCTCAAGTGATTAAGATTCCTCTAAGGAACCAAGCTCTAATACCAATTGTTAGAACCATGGTAGTGGACAACTGAGAGGGGGGGCGGGGGGTGGAGGGGGCGTGAATAAGTTGTCATAAAAGGTTAAACTTTAAAACCCTATTTATGATTTGATGAATTAAAACTTGCATACATAAATCAGAATTACATCCACACCACAAAACACCAATATTTTTAGCAAGGAAACCCTGTTAGGGGAAAAACCTCACTGGGGCTGAAACCCACAATATGACTATACCTTGTTAGAAGTGTAATAAATTAAAAATGGGGAATGCACATGCATTCAAGCATGCTGCCTAGATCTCACTGCTTAAATACAAGAGGGATACAAGCCTGAGGAAAGCTCATTGCCTTACAAGATTACAACAATGATCTTAGGTTTTTGAACTGTATAATGACATCTATCCTTATGCCTAGGTCAATTCCAATGAAGTAGAATTCAGATCTCTATTCAAACCTTCTCTTCCACCTAAAGATGAACGATTTGACCCCAACAAATCTAGAACACTTTCTTCCCAACCATTCACACATCTGCAATACAAAATATTGCCTGAAGAATATATAATTCACCGACCTTAAAAAAATAAAACAAGGTTGACACAACCCCAATTTCAGACTGCAAATCCACAAAAAATTCAAATTCAAATTCATGTTTGTTCATCAAAACATAGCAAAGACCCTTATCATCAACCTCGAGCATGTAACATGACCAAAAATCAGGTCTCGAATATCCACAAAATGTTTTACTGATGAAGTCAGCCAAGAACATAAAGAACATCACCACCAACTGAAAAATCCTCCAAATCCGACCACCATAATTAGTGTGGACCAAAAACTCAGTAGAAACACAATCCAAGAACATCTATAGGCATAATGAACAACACAAAAACATCCGAAGCTAGCCAAATCATCAGATTCAACAACATCTCTCATGTCAGGCCTCCAGAACACTGCCAACATCCACTGATACACCTGAAAAATGCCTTGCAGACCCTCTGGTCCACGAACCAATTGAATTGAGAACACATCAGAATGTCCCAATCACATCCCAAATGTCCACAAACAAAAATCTCACCATGCAGAGCAATACTCACCACAATTCAACAATACTTGCAACATTGGAAAACAATGTAAGAACTAGTCACCATACCTCATCACGCGAACCTCTAATTCATCATGCAAATATCTGTAGCTTGACAATAATCATCTTTAAACTATATTCAACACCTCTCTGATGTCCACAACTACTGATCCTCACTTTCTGACATCCACAACCACTGATCTTCAACACTATCACACTGAACATACTGCACCACTGTTAGATAGATATGTTGGCATCCAACAATCACCTTTGTAGATATGTTGATATCAATGACAACACATTCAACTTTCCAACAAAACGGAATAAAATTAAAATTAAAATTAAAATATAAAAGAGCTATGTGAAAATTTAATTAAGTATAATGAGAAGTCAAAAGGAACAAAAGGAAAATATGTGACTCCCACTAAATGAAAACACGTGACTCGCTCAAACATGTGATATAAAGGGGAGAAAAGAATTTCATTTGGAAGGGGAGAAGGAGAAAATAAGATGAAATTTGTAATTCTTGGAGTAATGGAATGGTGTGTACTGAGAGGGGAGAGGTGAATCAGTACCCTTAAAACATTTTATCAATTAACCCTTAATGATCTTTCCTTGCATTACCGACCATAGATGCTTTTCTACCTTATGCATGTAAAATCAAAACACAAACTTAATTGCATGTAAACATTCATAGAAATATTCATGAAATGTAAGTACACATGACACACGAATTGGTAATGCAAAAAACCCCTGTTAGAAGGTAAAAACTGCGGTGGGGATGAAACCCACAAAGCTTCACTATCTACAGAATGGAAGGTGCCGGTTAAGGCTACAAGTGTGATCACTTCTAATGATATTACCCTGTTAGAAGTAACATTTTAGATTGGTTAGGTCTACTCAGTTAAGAGATTTAGCAACACTATTAAGTGTGCACTCGGTTAAGATATTTACATAAAGACTATTAAGTCCACCTTCTTAAAGGATTTATTCTATTTTCTACAATTGTTAGAGAGTAATCAAAAATACATGTTGACTTGATGGTATGAAATCTTGAATTATTGAATACAAATCCTTTAAGTACACAGTGTATATGTAACACCTATAGTGATTGATTAATACCTCTGTTCTGCTCGGTAGCCTTGAATCTTGTTCTTCATAACTAAATTCTATCTTTTGTGTCCTTCTACATGAAACTCTCTGTCTGATCCATAGATGTCTGTTGCAGCTACAATCATGATTTTCTGATTGATTTCTACATCTATTTATACTATGTATTGACTTATTTAGGTTTCACTCTTTACAATAAAAACTCTATGATCAAAGGTTTACAACTTGACCTTAATTTCCTAGTTTGCATGTTTACAATAAGTTAGACTGATTAAAAAAATTACACATTCTTTACTTGTCCCTCAAGAAATGGTTTTAAAACTAAGCGTAAAGATAAATATAAAACTCAAGTATTTTATCTGACGTGTAACTCAGATCCACATTTATTGAAAATAAAACTGTCTCTCGATAGACTAGTGCTTGGGTTGCTCTGTAGTCTATGCTCTCGGGTTCCTTTGTGAACTGTGTTGTTGGTTTACTCTTTGAATTCGTCTGTCGGTTTACACTGTAAACTGTGCTCTTGGTTTACACTGTAAATTGTCTCTCAGTGATCATTGTGCTAATACACTTTTGGTGATCTCTGCATTTGTCTGTTTCAGTGACCTCTGTTTGCTGTCACTTGGTGATCATGTTATTGACAGTCCAAAAAATATTTCCTTGTATATACTAATGACAAATATGATCCTTTAGGATTATCAATCTCCCCCTTTGGCATTAGTATCAAAAACTAATATGTGCAAAACTGAAATGTTCAGTATATACATGAGATGTTTACCTTGTCAATATGACTCCCCCTATGTGCATGCCTCGGTGTAGTGTATGTACATGTTTCTTCCTTTGATACATTTTCCTTTATACATATATTTCCCCTTTTATCATTTCCTCCTTTCACCTTATCATTTCCCTTTTTATCATATCATTTCCTCCTTTTTTTGAAAATAATGACAAAGGTGTAGTACTTACAATTTGTCAAAAATATGGGAATGGGATTTCTTTATGTCTTCCATCATCTTCTCCCATTTCTCCTTGAGGTGTTCTACGACCATGTTCTCCAATGTTATCCTGGTGTGCATGTCATAGATACTGTCGGTGACAGAAATCTCCGTGGTGGCAATTATATTTTTTTCCGAAGTCATGTGTTGTAGTAATGTGAGATTTGGTAGTAGTAGAGCTTGGAGCTCAGTTACCTCATTTTGGATTTTGGATTCTGCCTCTTGAATCTCAAGTCTCATCCATTTAGATTCTACAAGCTTCTCATAGTGCAACTTGAATGCATTGTCATCAGTTGCAAGACCTTATGCACTAGCATTAAGATCTGCATCTATCTTTGCAATCTTTTCACTATTCTCCTTAGTGAATTTCTCTATAGTGCATAAGTTTTGAACTAAGGTTATAACTTATGAAATAATTGGTTCCAAAGTATTGACCAATTTAGATAGCTTTACCATTTTCTCTGCCACTTCTTGGCTTCTTTTCTCTGTTAGTTTGTATTGGTACTTCTTCTCTGCATGTTCCTCTATCACCTTGTCAGCTTCTACATTCTGTGATGTAATGGCCTCGATGAGAACTGCTAATTGATCAAGTATTGGGGCACTTTGATCAATTTGAGTGTCGGGTACTATCTGTAATAGTATTTACTTTGTAGTTTCTAGTACCCGTGTGTCCTTGTGCTCATTTTTGAGCTTATCTTGTATAGATTTCCTTTTACATAATTCTCCGTGCCTTGTTAGTGACTCATAATCCAATGTTTGCGGATCACAACTAGGTATTTCTATAATCTCATCCAAGGTGACTAGTGCTTTATTCTTCATTTTCTTCTTCTTCTTTGAAATTGTGTTAGAAGCAGGGGAATGTAGAACTATAGGTAGTTCATGCTCTTTTTCTTGCTTTGGTGATTGTGTGGGAGGTGTGGTGCCTTTTTTGTGCTGCTTGGTATTGACCTGTTGGTCGGTAGTGGACGTCTTGATATTAAACTTGTCTGTATTTGTAGCCTTTTCACCTTTGGTGTTCTTGTCAATGAAATCACTTGTTTTCTCCTCTCCACTTGCATCTTTCTTCTCTTCAGTTGTATCCTTTTGGTTCCCTTGATTATCACCTGTGTCCATCGGTGTATTTGCATAAGGTTCAGGTGTCTTTTCCTTTGCCTCTATAATGATATTGATAGCTTGTATCAATAATGGCATGCCACCTGGTATATTTACCCGTGCAACATCAATAGTATCCATTTCCTTTTCCTTTTCCTAGTCGGTGGCAGTAGGTACATCCTCATCTTGCTTGGGCTCATCATCAGAATCAATGAGTATTATATCTTTGATTGTGACTTCTGTTGTGTCCCCTAATGATTGCAAAATCTGAGGTACATCATCCATGGCCTTGCTTTCTTGTGTTGTCAACTCAACTGGATTGATGTCCTTAGTGTCATTTATGAAGATGTGCTATGGGCTCAGTTTGGACTATTTTTCTTCATTGTGAGGGGTCTCGGTAAGAGCTAATACCTTCTCAGGACTTGTATCCTCCTTAGGTGGATTGAATATTTCATTCCATGTTTCATCGCTTTCTTTATCAAGCTCTATTAATCTTCCCTCTAGTACTTTGTAAGCTCTCATCTTAGCTGAATTTTTTTTTGAATGCTTCTTCATCATTTCATCAATTTATTCAAATTTTGATTTGGGTGGCATAATTGTGACTAAGGATCTTTCCCTTATCTATTTTTTTGTATGCAATGTATAAGTCCACCTTGCCGATATTCTGTCATTTAGTTCTTGTGGTATTTTCTTATTGAATTGTACTGGTACATACTTGTAAGAAATCATTTCCTTAACTATGGCTTCTTCAATCTTGGTTTGATTTCTGGGAGATAAGGTTAGCCATTGCATTATCTTTTGGTGTGATATGCTTCCTGTCTTGATGATTGATGTTGCAACTTCATCAATTATTTTAGGAACTTTGTTCTTTTTAGGCTGGAGTTCTTGTTCACTCTCATCCTGTGCAGTGTCATCCTTGTCCTCTTTTCCTCTAATGTATTTTCTTCTTTTCCTCGGTGCTTGTTTCCCGGTTTGAGGCTTTCTCTTATAAGTCCTTACTGTTCCTTTCTTAACCAGTGGTGAATTAGCATCTTTTAAGTCTGACTCCTAGTTCTTGATGCAGTAGTAGTTCTTGGTTTCTTTGCTGGTGGTGCATCAGATTCAGTTGACTCAGAGTCACTCAATTGTTCACCTTCACTGATGGGTGACTGTCCCTCAGTGTCATCTTTTTGTTCTGATCCTTCAACATTAACTGACAGTTTCTTCTCAAGTGTCTTTACCATTTTAGTCTTCTTTCTCTCGATCTTTTTCACTACTAGGCCTATTTTGATTTTGGCCTTACCTTCTTCATAAGTGCCAAATCTTGGTAATGATTGGTCCACTGCTTCATTCAATAATGCTTCAATATAATTTGTTACCTAATTAATGTTGATCTCATAATCTAATGGTGGAAACCATGTTGTCCTTAGTACAACTGGTTTTATCAAGGTGGTGTTGGTATGCACTATAAAACATATATCATCCTTATAATGTTCCACCAGCTGTTCAGGTATCCTCATTCTTTTCTACATTCTATCCTTGAAGGTAGTGAAGTATGCATCCATGACTGATGAAAAATTGTCCCCTAGTGACTTAATATATTCACTAATTTATACAGTTACTGATCGGGTAGTGTCCCAATTGACATTATCGACAGATGGGAAGAAGTTTTGGAAATAGAAAAATGTACACATGAGGAGTGATCCAAACTTACATGAATTAGACCTTGCTAACCAAATTTTCCTCATGTTCTCCTCTAGTTTCTTCAGTAGAAGCTTGGATAGGTCCAACTGTAATCCCTTCTTCACAATCTTGTAGACAGTGTCAACTACTCCGCATGCTATGCTATTCAGTTTGCTGGTTTGGAATACCTTGTATCCCAGTACACATGCACTGAACTTCATTTTTGGATCGGTGATGGAGTTAACCTTTAAACCTCTATCATCCCATACTGCACCTGTCATCTTTTCAATCTCGGGGCGAGAAGGATGTTTAAGGGCTTTGGCCTTGTCGGTTACTAGATAACCAGTTACCGCGTGTATTACATCCTTAGTGATTGGTTTCGGTTCATTCATCCACATTTTCATGTCATGTACTCTACCGAGTACTATCCAAATCCACTCATTTTTAAACTCTTTTGCGAACATTAGGGAATTTTTTAACCCTTTTACCTCTATGTGCTTGTGTTCATCCTTAATGTTTCCATATGAGCAAATCTTCTTGTAAGCTTCTTCAACTTCAAGATCTCTAATTTATGCAACATTGCAATGGATATATGCTTGGACATCTTCGAATAGAAAAACCCTAGGAGGTATGCTTAAGAATGCTCCAGTCTCGTCGGGTTGTGAAGCAACCTCAAGGAAAAATTTGTAGTTGGGCTCTTCACAGGTTGTATTCTTGATTAGATTGGCCTTCTTGTCCTTCGCATTCTTGATCTTGGAGACTCGCGATGTGGTTTCCATGTTTCTTGAAATTAGGGATTTCTCTATAAATAATATGTTTTCTCGGTGAGTCTTAGTTACTCACTTGAGCTTCTATAGATGATGGGAATATATCGAAGTAGTTGTGAATGTACGTGCTTGTGAATCTCTCTGCAATCTGGTTGCTCCTTGGTTGCTCTTTTTTTCTCTTTTCTTCGCTCTGCTCTTTGCTCTTAAATTCTTGGTGAATGAATGCAATTTCCGTCACCTTTTTATAGACAATGCTCTAAGTGGTGGAATAAATGCTTTACCTAATTCTCGATGGTCAAAGATAGAGTTGCTCGGTCATCATGCAAACTTCTTGGCTTGGTGAGTATACACTGCTCGGGGTAAGTGTCAACTTCGTTGCACTTTTTACATGTTCACCGATGGCACTTGGTATGTAGCAAAGAATTCATTGTATGATTACCGATGATGCTCAGTTTACATTGACACCTTGGCTTTTATATGTATACCGACGTTTCTCATTATGTATTGATCAACGAGATTGGATTCACAAAATCATAACAAGTAATACCATAGTGCATCTTTATTCATGCTAATTTGGCATATTATCAATGTATGTTGGAATTGATGTAAAATATAACTTTGTATAGTGCAGTTCCATACTTGTTCTGCTTAGGTGGGGGTGGTGATGTCACCATTTCCATTGGATGATGTGTCACCAACTGTGGTGCTCGGTCTAGCATCATCTTTTCTTTAAGCTTTCCTCCAACTGTTTGATTTCTCATTCTCCTAATATCTTCAATAGTGTTCTTATTAGCAAAAGTGCTTGTCTCTGTCACTCAGTCTCTACACTCCTTGCTTAGATGACCGACCTTATGACAATGTATGCATTCCATTCTGGAGTTAGTCCAATTCCTATACCTTCTTATCCATTTCCTCATGTAGTTTGTAACTATGTGTCCATATCTACCACATGCTGTGCAATTTACCCATGTGTTGTAATCCCAATCATATGAGTTACCGATTCTTCTTGGTTGATAAGCATTTTCTTGTTCTTTTGGTTTCCATGCTTGCTTTTTCTTTTTCCTGCATTCAAGAGATGTGTGCCCATGCATTTTACAAGTAGAACAATAGTTTTCCATGTAGGATTCCTTCTTTGGTTGTTTTACCTTATATCTACATTCATGTGATTTGTGTCCATGCTTGTTACAGTTATAACATTTACCTATGAATGTAAAAGTGGATTTAGGAATACCTTTAGCTTTGCTCCTACAAACATTTAAGGTGTGGCCTAGTTTTCCACAGTTATTGCATGACTTCTTCCTTGGTCTTAGATTTGTGAAGACATATTTATGATCAGCTTGGTTTGATAATTTTCCATGCTCGGTATACCCTAGACCGGTATTGTTGTTGAGTCTTCTTTGTCCATTCAGAAAATCATCCATTCTTTTTGTACTTTCTTAAGCTTTCTTGACCATATCATTATGGTGTTGCTAAATTCTTACTTCATGCTTTAGTCTCTCATTTTATTCTCTTAGTTCACCAATACCTTCCAATTTCCCATTGAGTTATATGTTCACTCATTTTGCCTCATGACTCATAAGAACTATTTGATTGGTGATCTCATGGTGATATTCACTAAGTCTTTGTATTTTAGTTTCTCTTTCTTGTAACTTCTCAGTGATCTTCCTTCTGTCATGAATATCTAATGTTATTTCTTGTTCATCTTGTTTAGCATTATTCATAACATCAATCATTCTTACCATCTGTGTCTCTTGACCGATTTGCAGTACCTTTACTTATTCTGTCAAATGTTGATTGATTTCATTCAGACTTGTAATGCTTCCTTCAGATGTGTCTGATGTATTGCTAGATGTAGATCTCAACGACTCAAAAAAATCAGGTATCTCTTCTTCATGATAGTCAGTTTCATTGCAGTGAGATGCCATAACTTTTCTTTCATCCAGTAGCTCTCTCATCTTGATTCTTGCTTCTTTGTATTGCTCATAGAAGATTTGTATCTGCAACTTTCGATTTTCAATATTCTTGTCAAGCTTATACCTTTCCATTGTATGATCTTTTCTCTAAAGTGATTTAAACTTTTCCAAATAAGAGATCTAACTCTGATACCAATTGTTGGAATAACAGAATGGTGTGTACTGAGAGGGGAGGGGTGAATCGGTGCCCTTAAATTTTTTTATCAGTTAACCCTTAATGATCTTTCCTTGCATTACTGACCATAGATGCTTTTCTACCTAATGCATGCAATATACAAAAAAATTTAATTGCATGTAAACATTCATAGAAACATTCATGAAATGTAAGTACATACGACATAAGAATTGGTAATGTAGAAAACCCCTGTTAGAAGGTAAAAACTGTGGTGGGGATGAAACCCACAAAGCTTCACTATTTGCAGAATGGAAGGTGCCGATTAAGGCTACAAGTGTGATCACTTCTGATGATCTTACCCTGTTAGGAGTAACATTTTAGACTGGTTAGGTCTACTTGGTTAAGAGATTTAGCAACACTGTTAAGTGCGCACTCAGTTAAGAGATTTACATAAAGACTGTTAAGTCCACCTTCTTAAAGGATTTATTCTATTTTCTACAATTTTTAGAGAGTAGTAAAAAATACTAGTTGACCTGATGGTATGCAATCTTGGATTGATGAATACAGATCCTGTAAGTACACAATGTATATGTATCACCTATAGTGATTGATTAATACCTTTGTTCTTCTCGGTAGCCTTGACTCTTGTTCTTCATAAATGAATTCTATCTTTTGTGTCCTTCTGCATGAAACTCTTCATCTGATCCATAGATGTCTATTGTGGCTACAATCATCATTGTCTGATTGATTTCTATATCTATTTATACAATGTATTGACCTATTTAGGTTTTACGCTTTACAATAAAAAATCTATGATCAAAGATTTACAACTTGACCTTGATCTCCTAGTTTGCACATTTACAATTAGTTAGACTAATTAAAACAATTACATATGCTTTACTTGTCCCTCAAGAATTGATCTTAAAGCTAAGCATAAAGCTAAATATAAAACTCAAGTATTTTATCTAATGTGTAACTCAGAATCATATTTCTTGGAAATAAAATTATCTCTCGGTAGACTGGTTCTCGGGTTTCTCTGTTCCTTTGTCTATGCTCTTGGGTTCCTTTGTGAACTGTGTTGTCGGTTTACTCTTTGAATCTGTTTGTTGGTTTACACTGTAAACTGTTCTCTCACTTTACACTATAAATTGTATGTCGGTGATCATTGCGCTAATACCCTTTCGGTGATCTCTGCACTTGTCTATTTCAGTGACCCCCTTTTTCTGTCACTTGGTGATCATGTTACTGACAGTCCAAAAATTGTTTCCTTGTATATACTAATGAAAAATATGATCCTTTAGGATTATCAGGAAGGGGAGAAGGAGAAAATAAGAAAGAAGAGAGCATGGGAAATAAGGAAGGAGTAATTGAAGAAGATTGGAATGGGAAGGATTGATGAAGGGTTATGACTCTCTTGAAAGGTTGTGACTCTCCCATCATGACAATATAAATAGAAGGGAAATTCATTTGTTGAAGGATGGAAGAATGGATCCTCATAAGAAAGATAATCATAATAAGTTTTGTTTTGAGATATAAGACAATCCTTCTGAATTAAGGAAGGAATACTGGAAGAAGAGTAACTTCCAAAGTGGAAATAATGATGAAGGGTTGTGACCCTTTCAAAGGGTGATAATTGGGAAGGGTAGGCATGGTGAAGAGGTGTGACCTTTCCTCACAAAATACATAAAGGGGAAAGAAGGATCAATATGGAATGTGATTGCAAACTTATCTCTTCTTTTAATCCATAAGGATCAATATTTAATAAGAGAGAATAAGATATTCATTAAATTAGAATAAAAGATATATATCTAAATATAAGTGACAAATCAGACTGTTATAAGGCAAATAACCGACTATGATTTAGCTCACTATGATTGGTCTCCTATTTGTTAGGAATTAGAATATTACACATTACTATATACACACATATGCGCACGTGTGTGTGTGTATATATATATATATATATATATATATATATATAACTTCTTATAGCCTCTTAAGAGGATAGGTTGGTTTTGGGTAGGGAGAGGTGGAGTAAATCCTCACAAGGTAGGTGAGTCCCAAGATGGGAAATGGTTATGAACATTTTTTTTTTGAGCTGAATTTCTGGTTATTTGATTGTGTGTGTTTTTAAGCATCAACGTTTCAGATCACACTCCGTGATCCATCATCAGGATGAGAGAGCAGCAGGATGGCTTCTTATTATTTTCTCCTTACTGCTCT
>MU225560.1:1120088-1132663 GCA_018584345.1 Thuja plicata | reverse complement strand
TATTTACAGAGTTTTTACATCAGTTTGTAAATCATAGAAACATATTATCAATATATTATTTTCTTGAGCACACGATGTCTCTGGCTTTTTGGCCTCCATAGATCCTTCTATCTTCTGTCTTTTGCTTTTGTTTATGTAATAGCTATGCATGTAGGTGTTCTTGGGAAGATTGCAGTTTAGCAATCCTAACAGCATCTATCTTTCTGTTATGTGTTGAACCTGGTAGCAGCTAGAGAAACTCATCTGAATAGCTAGGTTTTCCTTTCTGCACCTCTCCACTGCCTCCGCTTGTAGAAGCAACGCTCACAGCTCTACTCATCCTTGTGATAGCTTAAAATTCCTTGCTTGAACAGGTATTGAAACAAATCAATTATCCAGTATCAACTATCTATCCTGAACACAATTCTCTGCAACTCTTAGAAGTTTATTATTACCTATGAAAATACTACAACTTCTCTGAATATCACTTGTCACTGAAAATGATCAACTTAGCTATGCAAACTTGAAGGCACGGTGAACAAGAATGAATGCACAATCATCTGTTTATAGGAATTTTGATTCAGAGTACATGGCTCATAATTCGGAAACATCAGTTTTTCCATTCAGTTACCCTGCCGTGAGCTTTCAAAAACCTAGCCGTAGTTGCACGAAGTTGACAGAAAATCAAATTTCAAATTATGAATCTTTGGCGCAATCATCAAACATTTAAGACAGCTGACATGACATTCTCTGATTCATCCTTTGTCATACATCTCAGCTACCTTTTGTGCACAGTAATCAAAATTCAAGTATCTGATTGGCCGCCGAGAGATCCATTTTGTCATGTCATCCACTTGGCGCCGCATTTTAGATCTCAAGATCTGGCGACCTCGCGACAACAGGAAGTCTCTTTGTCGCGAGCACTTTTCCTTAACCCTGGTTTGTTCTCCAGACCTGGTGACAAAGCACGTTCTTTACCTTGGCTGACACAAGTCCATCTGGGGATCAAGCGACAATAGTAAAAATCTAAGTCACATGGGGTTAACACTAACTCATCATCTTTCTCCAGACTTTGCGACAAACCGTTTATCATTAATCTTTATAATTATCGCTAAGTCGCTGGATGCCCATATTTTTTCTCAAGACTACACGATAACCTTAGTCGTTGAGTCGGGAGATAACTTAAACTTGATCTTATCATTAAAAAGTACCCTTTCTCTGTTTATGGCGACCTTGCGACATACCTAATCGCCAAGTCGGGAGGACTTTTTCCCTGGGGCACTTTCTTCTCTAGACTTCGCGACAACCATTTACATCATGACAGATGTCAACTTTTCTTTTGTCCACTTAACACATACTAGAAAATTGAGTCATCGCTCCTATTCTGGCGACATCCTGACTGAGGGAAATCACTAACATCAAACAGTTAGTCACGGAATCGGGACCGTTATCTCTTAACTGTCATTTGATCACGAGACCACGCGACTGAAGAAATACTTAACTGTTTGTCATGGCCTGATCTAGCGATCACGCGACATGAAGTGAATCGCGAAGTCTGATATCATTTCTTTGACTTTTTGACTCGGCTTGCGATCACCTGACTGAGCAGTGGGTCCTATTCTTTTCAAAGCTTATAATATAAAGTTCACGCGACTACCTGACTAATAATATATCGCTAAGTCTTGAGAAGCAGAAGGAATATTCTATTTTGTAATGAGACTATGCGACACAAGGCAAAAGCGAAGTCGGGAGAGGATTTAGCATATTCGTTCTGGGTAACGCGATCAGGCGACCTAACTTAGAGCACATGTCTTAAGTGACTTTGAAAAAGTAACAATGAAATATAAGACATGGCAAGGGTTTCAAATGCTTCATTTTAACACTTGGATACTAGGGTTTTATCATGGTTTTTAGCCATCTTGACAAGGTTTAAGCATGAAAACCTAGAATTTTCAGAGGGCAAGACAAGGAACAAGGGAAAACAACAAAAATAGGAAATACAACCAACAGGAGAATCCTTCCAAGATTCTATGGATGATGATACCTGTTTCTGCTCCGGTTTCCATGGAGATGGGTGAACAACCAAGGCATGGCTCATAGAGCCTAAAGTATCATGCAGCTATTGAATCTTTGACTGCTCTCCAGTCAACCGATCACAGAAGGCCGCAAATGAAGGCATATTGTGCCTAGGACCCAAGGCATCCATAATGGAATAGAAAGTGGAGGAGAAAATCTGGAGCTCTCCATGAAGCTTTGAGAGTATCAGAAAGATACACTCATCATCTGATTTGGTCTTGCCACATCCCTATAAAAGTGAGCGGAGAGCATTGAACTTCATCAAGAAGTCCTCAATGGTGGAAAAACTATCATGAGACAAGGATGTCAACTCTGCATCAAGCTGAAGTGCCCATAATGCATTCACTGTGCCAAATAGATCTGCGAAATTTCCCCAATATGCACGAGGAGTGGTCAAACCATCTAGATGAAACATGATGCTGTCTGAAATGTGCAGTGCAATCAAACCCATGGCTTCATCCATTTTGTTCCTGTGCTGAAGGACCTCAAACGGATGCTATAGAGTAGGTTGGTTCTCATCCATACATGACCGTAAGCCACGTGACATGAGTAGCCTGGTCATGTGTGCTTTCCAAGTGTGGTAATTGTGCGGTGTCAGTCGGGCCACAGAGGGGTCTGACATTGAGAGAAGAAGAAGACAAAAATAGAAGGGTCATTTTTGAATTTAAATGATAAAAAGCAAAAGCACCCCCCCACAATGTATAATTCTATCCCCCGTAATGCAAAGAAACAATTACTGAAAGCACAAAAAATGAGAAGAAAACCTGGACGCCAGATGCAGAGATGGAGGAAACAGAAGCCTCTACTTGAACACCAAAAAAGAGAGATCCAATGGCCGAACCAGAAATCAAGACCAACACTATTGCGTCCGGATCAGAAACACCTTTCCAACAATATTTTATTTTTCAAAAACGGACACCGTATGCTCAAGTTATGGTAAAACAACCAACGATGCCTCTGAAAAACAACTCTTTGGAAAAAACCAGAGATGGGAAAACATTTGACATTCAAATGACCGTCATAGTGCCCGTGAAAAAAATTGACGGCCGTCGGGCCTGTCGTCGAAATTTTTTTTTGATCGCCGAAAAAAAATAGAAACCGCCGGAAAAAAATAATTTCAGTCCGTGACGTCAGTAGTGACATCACCACCATACCTGTTGAGTTACCCAGTGGTGGAAGGTGGCGGGCTGCCGGTGAAGGAGGTGGCCGGGCGGCTCCCAGGTGGTTTCGGGCGCAGCACCGCTGGGGGCTGCTCCGGTGGCCAGTGGGCGGCGCGCCGGCAGGGGGCCGGGCGTAGGCCGGGCCCGGGTGGTGTGATGGTGGTCGCTCTGGTTGCGCTTTCGAAAGCCCTAAAAATGACATTTTTTGAGCAATTTTTAATTTTTTTTCTCGAAACTCGTGCCGTACGACCTTGGAGGGAGAAAATTTTCCTCTGGGTCACTGTGAGCAAAAATAGTGAACTTATATGTATTTTGACTCTCCCGAGCCTTCTGAACGTAATGGTGGAGTTCATTTTGGCTCAAAGAGCTCCTGAAAATAGCACCTCGTCCAAAATGAAGAAAAAACCCTAGAGAAGCTATGGCTTTCGTCTGCGACTCACGGCTTCAAAAACCCTTAGACCAGGCAGCAACAGGGAAGCTCTGATACCATATAGGATTTGATGGATAAATCCACAGTTGCGAAGAAACTTGGATGCAAGAACCTGATACAGAAGAGAAGTAAGAAGAGAGAGAAAGAGAAAAACTCAGAAGTTGCTCAGAAAGCGAGAGCGAAATTGTAATATGAATTAATGAATAGGAAACTACAAAGTTTAACCTATAAAGGTGAACCAAACCCTAAAACAGGAAAAGCCAGGTTGCACATTAATAATTAATATAAATATTAATTATAATGCACCTAAGAGATAGCTTAAGAAAACTAGAGTAAAAGACAACTTAATTAATTAAATAAAAAATGATCTAATTAATAAGTGTGAATAGATAATTACTCTAACAATAAATAGGCTAAAGAGCCCTAATTTAATCACTCCACTTTTTTTGATCTCTGACATTTTGAGAGCTCGTGACTTCAGGATTCTTGTTGTCGCTCTTTGTGCCTGCTCACTCCGCGTCTTCAAGGTTCGTCGAGTCATCCTCCTCTACTCCTAGCTCCTTCGAGGTAGGTTCTTTCTTCGTTGTTTAGTAGTTTTTCCTCTCTTCTTAGTCTAGGTTTGGGGTTTTCATGCTTGGTGCTTGTCCAGCCTAGGGCACGTCCACTTCCTCCTCCCCTGGTCTCTTTGGGCCTTTTTGAGCCTTTATGTTTGGCAGGGAAGTCCCTCCTTGTCGGGTCTGGTCTTTCTAGTTTTTTTTAGGTTAGGTTTTTTCCATTTCTTGGTTGCGGCCTTTGTCACAATTTTCTGGCCTTTGAGAGGCCAAAAACCAGGTCGGTTTTTAGTCTAAGTGTCATTTCAGAGTTTTGGCCCTTTAGACCTCAGAAAGGTCTGAATTCCCGAAATCGCTATCTCCCTCATCGAGATTTTGGATTTTTGGCATCCATAGAAACCTTCAAAATTTTAGATGCCAAAAATTCTGACGAAGATTGCTCGTCAACATTGACTTTTTTGCACTTTCAGCCTTTTTGGCCTCCGAACCCGTTTTTGGCGCCCGAAACCCCGAAAGGGCCGAAAGTGCGAAAATCTGCATTCCTAGCTACTTAGAGAGATTTTACCTCTGTTTCTTAGATTAGTTAGTTTTCTTGTATTTTCCTCTTCAATAAAATACTAATACTTGCATGTTTCATTGGAGGAATGCCTGAGAAAAAGACTACGTCACCCATGAAGTACCTATACAAGGGGAACACTCCCCCTTCCAAAATTGGCAACAAGCATATTGAAATCACCGATACTGACATCGAGAATGTAGATTGGGATGAATTCCTAACAAGGTGTGCCCAACCTATCGAGAGATCAGAGGATTGTATGTCACTGGTATTAGCAGGACTGGTCAACGCGACAGCGCACCTAGTGGCCGTGACCTCACCTGAACTGATCATGACCTTGGCGAACCATTATGACTTCGAAAAAAGGGTGGTTCAGAATATAGAAGGCCAAGTAGTATTGGATATCAGGTCAGCCGTCATAGAGGATGTCTTCCACCTCCATAAAGGTATAGACAAGCTCTATGACTTTTTCATAGAGAAGGGAAACTTGTGGTTCAAGAACAAAGGGGAAGAGGCCTATGATATAGTCAGTAACAGTTACCTCGAGCAACCTCTCCCCAAAAATAAGCTGGACAAGATAGACTTAAGGATGGGATACATGAAGGATGATATCAAGGCAGCCATAACAATGCTAAGACGAGTATATGGATTACCACAATGCTCCCAACTAGAGAATTGGATGATTATCCTGATAGAAAGACTCAGAAGCCACAAGTCTAGGTTCGATTGGGGGACCATCATCAGAGACAAGTTGGATGAATAGCTGGTGGAAGTGAAACACAACCCCAAGTTTTATATGAGTACCTACATGGTGTACCTATTGGCAGCACGGGTGAACTACCCAAGACTCATCAAGAGGGGAAACCTAAATGATCCCAATGCATGGCCTCACATCGTATACACCCAATTACAGAAAAGGGAAAAAACTTCAGAGGACATCCAAGACTACAGGATAGTCAATGATGCCTTCATTTTTGCAATCATTTGATCCATTGAGGGTGATTTTGCAAGAAGATTCTCAGAAGAAGCAACCGCCAAGGTAAGAGCCACAGGGGCCTATTACATACAATTCAGAACCTTCACTTACATTCAGTTAGCGGGATCAACTTTGAAACCAAAGAAGTTGCCCAGGTATCCATCCAACTAGATAATCATTTTGGAGATGGCCAGACAACTTGAAGATGCATATGAACACATAAAGCACAAGAAGAAGCACTGTTTTTCCCATCTCACTGGGACCATATACCCTAAAGGATATGAAGGTTTGTAAATCTTTGTCCTTTGAATGGGATGAGTATCCCTTACAACTTTACAAGATAGTGCAGACTTGTTTTGACCCTATAGACACTTACAACCACATTATTGGCAAGTTCTACATTCACGAACCATACTTAGAGGATCACTGGATGCATTGTGTAGATGATCATGAGGTTAGAATCCAGGATTATTGTAGAATGACTCTTACCTTGGAAAAGGAATTCATAAAGACTCCTATTCCCCCAAAAGTTTGGGAGTATGATTTATATGAGGTCTTGGAGGCCATTTATACAGATGATAAGATATATGACAGGCCCATCATGAATGCAGAGATTGATAAGGATGAAAATGACAATATTGATTTTTGGGAAAGGCATGTGATGAGAACAATAGGGGAATGGATTAAGAGGCCCTACAAGATGATCCCAATACTTGTGAAAATGTTGATGGATCCACCCAAGAAGGCGGATAAATAATGCGGGGAGAAAAGTATAGTACCGCAATACAAGAAGGCACCACCAGAGAAGCCAAGCATAGTATATGGCCATGAACGTGCAATGGAGTATGGGTCAAACCCAAGGCACAAGGCTCCTAAGACAAGAATGACTGGGAAAATAGATCCTCTCACGGGGCTAACACAGGTTTCACTGGATGAAGGACCCTCCACTTATGAACAATATTATCCTGCCACCAGAAAGGGCAAGAAGACAAATAAGAGGAAGAAAGCTTCTGTGTCTTTGCAATTAGAAACTGTACAAGAGGAAGAGGAAGAGGGAGAGATCCCACTAGTCCAAAGGACAAGATCCCATAAAAGGAGAGAAAAGGAGACTAGTAGGAAACAACAAGATGATCCTAAAGAGAAAGATAACCCCTTGGATTCTCTAGGATCCGATGAGTTCCAAATGTCAAACTTTGAAGGTTTGGAAGGTTTTTCGGACCTAGGCCAGGACATGCCAGGTTACGCAACTGGGTATGAGGAAGGTGGTCCTCTTTTTCAACCATAGGTATCCCTAACTCCACCTCCCACTCAATTTACCAATCCAAAGCCAAATATACCTATTGTGGGAGAGAGCTCTAAAGCAGATCAAGGGCTCGGGAATGAAGAGTCCCCAATCACCAAAGAGGTGACTAGAAATGAGCTCACAATAGAAACCATTATTGTTACAATTCCCCCTCACATTCCTACTCCACCAACTACTCTTCCACCTCCTATTCCTACTCCACCACCATTTCTCCCAACTCCAACTACTCTTCCACTTCCAATTCCAAATCTCCCAACACCTACTCCACCATCATCAAGCCATTTTCCTTGCCACATCCTAACCCCTGGAGGATCAATAACCCTAGAGGTTGTGCCACCTTTCGAAACCACCTTAAAGGTCATGACTAGTATCAATACTGAAGTGTTGGTTAGCTCCTTAGGGGATGAAGACAAAGGCTAGGAAAAACAAGATGAGGCAATGAAAGAAGAAGACAAAGTAGAAGAGGAAAGGGAAAAGGAAGAAGAACACTGAGGAGAAATGAATGAAGGGGAACAGAGACAAGAACAAGAAGAAGGGCCAGATAAAGAGGTGACTCCAGGGTCCCAAAATTTTGATTCAATTCTTCAGGTTACCCCATATGAGCCAGTCACCACATCTAGTAAGCCTACATGGTTTACTAAAGAAATCCAGTTAAGGAGAAGAACTTATACAGATGAGGATGAAGGGGAAAATACAGATATAGCATCCTTAGGGAAAGCTTTTCATCAGACAAAGATCATGTTACCAGCGTTGACAATGCCCTATGTCACTCAAGACACTAGGGGGCGCTGGAAGGCACAAGTTGAAGTCCCATTCGCTAGCACCTCTCAAACGCAAGCAACTCCAAAAGACTATACATTTGAGGAGGTAGATTTGGGGGAACCCACCAGGGAAGGGAGAAAGACACTAGCAGCCTTAGGGCTTAAACATGCTCTAGGTTTCATGAGTATGGATGAGGAGACCATAAAAACCTTGATAAAATAGAATGAATCCTTGAAGAAGTTCATTCACAAAATGGTTGGTCCTATTGACCCCAACTGCGCAGAGGCCTCATTATAGGCAGTATTAGATAAGATAAACACCCCAGACCTGCCGGCAGGGTTAACACCATCCTTCATCAAAGCAAGTACAGATTGGAAGGAAGGTTTTGAGTAGTATGGGGAAGGTGCCATCAAACGGGTATTCAAACCTTATAGGTTTATTCTAATAGAAGCTACAAATTTGATTGATTTGATGAAAAATGAGGGTGGCATGGAGTCTAAGACAAGAAAATGGTGAGCCGCCCTCCAAGATTTGCAGATCATTAAGAAACAACGCTTCCAAATTCTGGTAAAGATATATGAGGGTGAGGAGCTAGACAACTTCGAGACTTGGATTAAGCGCATAAGCAAGATAATTAGCATTTATGAAAAATGTCAAGCCTCCATATTGGAGAAGCAGAAAGAAGTCTTGGAATGGGTGGAAGAAATAGATGTTTTCTTCACAGGGATTGGCCTTGATTTCTACCGGGACGAAGCTAAGCATATCTTACGGCCATCTAAAGAAGTGGTCCAATAATTTAGAGACATTACAACAAGCGTAGAGACCAAGGAAGCCTTGCAATAATTATTTTACTCAAAAGAAGAGATGAAAAAGATGACAAACCATGAAGAGGAGATCCAGTTCTTTGCTTTTGATCTAACTACCTTCAAAGAAAAGCAAGAACAAAAGGTCAACAAGGTAAAAAGAAAGAAGATAAACTAAGAGGAAGTTTAGGAGGTCATACAGAGGCTCCGGACTGCACACCCAGAAGTATTCCCAAACTGACCCCTTGGACCACTGAGAATTTTGAAGAAGCAATCTCCAACACTTAACAAAATTCCCTAAGGCAAGTTTCGGTGTTTTGGCCTTTCATCCTTTCGGCCCCTTCAGGACATGCAATTTTTGGCGTTTCGGCCTTTCAGCCTCGAAAGCAATGTAATTCTTCGGCCTTTCGGCCCTCTAATTTTTTGGCCTTTCGGCCTTCTAAATATTTTGGCCTTCTCGACTTCCAACAAGTCCAAACTTTAGACCAGAATTTCGCTGTTTAACAGTTAAAAGTTTTGAGACACTAAAAAGTTTCGGAGTAGAGGCCGGGGTTTGAAAATCTGGGTGTTTTCACCGAGATCACATTTTGCACACCAGTTGAACTCCAGATCAGATTGATGGTTAACTTGAGTTCATTTTGAAGGGACTAAGGGTTTCTTACCAGTCTCCACCTTCAGAAGAGCCTCCAGATGAAGAATCCAAGTAAAACTCCAAGAATTGAGAAGAAGACTCCAAGTCAGAAGAAACCCTCCTTCTTTTCCCTTTCTCTTCTTGGCGAGTTTGACCCTTCTTGCATGGGCAAGCTGATTGTAAATGGATTTAAGAATCCATGCAAGCTTTCTAGTATCAGTTAGCAGTAGTTTCCCTTCAGAAAAGTTCTAGTTTTAGTTTATGTTTATTAATTTAGACTCTCTGATGCCCTAATTTTAGCATTCAGAGTTGTAGATCCAAAACTATATATATTGTAATCACAAATCAATGTAAAGGGTCGAATTATGAATACAATAAAAATCTACATTTGGTGCTTCATTCATAGTGTGTGAATTGCTTCTACCTATGCGAAATTATTGGATGTATGCTTGCATTATTCATTATTTTCAAAGAGCCTCTTGTTTATTGTGCTTCAGATTCACGTTTCTTTTAGTTGGAGTTTGTTGTTGTTTATTTACCTTGCTGTGATGAATGTGTGGAAGAGATCATCTTTGGGCTTTATGATAAATCTGTCTCATGGGTGCGCACACCTTGGTGGCTTCACGATTTGATAGATTTTGAATATCTTGCACGAGTGAACTCATCTTCTCTCTAAACGCTTGCATCCGTGGGGTATTGAATTGTGACTTTGTCTGATTTATGCTTCGTGGGTTTTTTCCAAATCTCTTCATTATTCAATTTGTAAGGAAGGATTTACAACGGTTTATGTCTGTAGGATTTCATTTTCAACACTTTGTTTTATTCCTCGTTACTTTAATCTCTTCAAATTCTGCCTTTAATTCTGAAAATCCAGATCTTGAAAATATAAAATTGTATTTTATTTACAACACCCATATATGTTAAAATGGAAAATACCAAAAAATAACTAAAGTGTTTTGCAGTTTGATGTCTTGAACTTACCGGCAAAGGCCTCCTCGTGAACAATCACATTTATCTTCAACTGAGTAACCAAGCAGGTTGTGACTCGACCCCAAAGAACCTTGGGAATAACTTCGTTATTCTTTCAAGAGAGGAAATCGAATCTTGAGATCCTAGCAAGTTGGCTTGTGTCAAAACAACGCTCAACAAAACCATATAATTTATTATATTTGGAAATTAGAAAAAATAGAAAAAAACAAAATTGGTCTTCCAGTTGGTGGAAGGAACTTAGTTTCTCTAAAACTCTTGTTTCTTATGATTTGGGCTCACTTAGATTGGGTTGTCCTTTATGTAATAATATAGCATGAAATTTAGCTCATGACTTTATTCTAGCTTGTCTTGATCATTAGTCAATAAAGAAAATAAAAGAGAAATATCATCCACGACATTATACACAAGAAAACACCATATTTTTATTATGGAAACCCGATAAGTAAAAATCATGGAGTGGGTTAATTCCCAATATATTATAAGTAGTTATAATATATTACAAAATGCTCATTACAAGGCTCACTAGTGGAGGGCTCACTACCTAATAAGGCTCACTGCACACTTCATTAAATTCTGATCATTTATTCCGCACTTCACATCTAATCTCAATCACAATATATGAATCTGTATCTAAACCAATCTCTCTCAATTCCACTACCACACCCAAAAGGATGCATCATACATATACTAATCCAAAAATTCTTTAGGTCATCTTCACACACTTCATTAAAAAATTGAGCTAGCTTCTAAAACACTTCACACAGTTTCTACTAAAACACTTCACACATTTCATCCAAATAAGTTGACATAGTTATAGCAAAAATTGATGCTGCCTGGAAACCACATGCTAAAATCGATGCTTAATCTCACCCAGAAATCACACGGCAAAATAAAACCTCTTGACAAATTGCGGACATCTTGATTAACCAGTCCTATACCGAAGGAAACATAGAACCTGCAGACAAAATTTTCCAACGTTATAATTTTTTCATCGTAGAATCATATCACGTGAAATATTGAAGTTAAGTACTAATATCATTCATAAATATATGATCGAATCATCAATGAAAAACTTCAACAAAGTTCAAATTTACATGCTAGGTCTACTTTAATAGGCATGAATTTAAATTAGAGTGAAATACATACCTTTTTTAATATTGGCAAATAAAACTTTGATATATTTTGTAATATATTTGTAATGACCTAGTCCATATAACCCTAAACTTACTACAATTTTATTATTATTGTTAATTTTTCTTAAGCTATTAAGTGTTCATTCATTTGTATATTCAGATATTCATCTATAGGTAACATAATCCTTTGGAAAAAGACTTAAATTTAGGGATAATCCATCTCCCTAAGCTCCTAGAGATTACACTCCCTTAATGGAAGTGTGTTATTGTTTGTATCTTTAGTCGTATAATCATTAGAATACATATAATATATGTTGATTAATAATAATATAATACATATTTTATATTATTATTAATCATATGAAATTTAATATTTAATATTAAATTATTATATTATTCTTAATTAATTTTTGATTGATGAAACATTATAAGATTGATTAAATTATAATTAATGGGAAGAGGCATGTCTTTTATTATAAATAATAATGAATAGACATGTCCCATGAAGGGACATGTCTCTCCTAGCCTCATTCCCAATATAAATGAAAGAGAGATTGTTGTATTTGGAAAATACATACAACATAGAGTGTTATTACATTTGCAGCTATCCTAAAACTTAACATGGTATCAGAGCCAAAATGCAAATGTAAGAGAGTGGTTTGTTGATGGTGAATGTGTGGCTGTCTCAGAAAATACAGCTCAATACAAGGACCATATCTAACAAATGCACATTTGGATGTTTCTGAAGTTTGGATATGTTGGTGGAAAACAAATTTTCAAGAATCTCACCGGAGAGATTGGAAAGAACATGGGTTAAAAATTTATGACAAACTGTGTACGGGTCTATGTGAAATTGTTGAAAGCGGATTTCATTAAAGAGATATATTAATTTGTTATGATCGTGGTCAAGAATTAACAAAGAAGAATGTATTCAAGTAAGTATGATGCAGTGCAAGGCAGGAGAATCCCCAATGGAGATGTCCTATCCCCCAGCAAATATCCACACAATAGAAGATAATAACAATACAGATATTTATATCCACACAATGCAATTACTCATAATAGAATCATCATATTTTCATCCAACATGCCTGGCTATAAGGCCTTCCGGGTTACGGCCAAATACAATGCAATTACAATAGAAAATCTGTAAGATCTCACAAGATCCAAACTAAACTCTAGCTAGCCCAGATCCACACACTGGTAGGAACCCCCAAGGAAGATC
>MU225560.1:1051097-1088257 GCA_018584345.1 Thuja plicata | reverse complement strand
ATGAATGACTCCCAAAATATTTATGGCTGTGAAAAATGCTTTTATATGTTCATCCATATTAACTTTCCCATCTCCTGCAAATTTAGGTATATTCTTCCGGGAACCAGTAGGAAGAGGATGATAGACTACGAAATTGAGTGGCCCAGTAGTAGCTGCCCAAGGTGCAGCCATATTCAGTTGGTTTTGCAAAGGAAATTGTGGAAAATTTATAACTTGTGGGGGAACAACCCTGTGCAAAATTAATACTTGACAAGTTGTGGAGAACGAATTTATTGTTTTAGGTGGTGATGAAGGCTTGCTTCTAGATTGACGTCCACCTTTTCGACGAGGTACTTCCAACAAGGGAAATCCAAGTGCTTCTAAATTCTGGAATGTTGGATCTTTATCACCCTTTTCCTTATCACTCCTTAAGTATCTGGATTGCTCCAGAGTGACTGATTACCAGGGCTGTTTGTAATTCACTCCCTAATCTTCTTTCAAGCTTTGTGTATATTTTCAAATTCTTTCTGATCATGCGACTATTTTTCCTTCCCCAGCGGAGTCACCAAAAATCTGTTGGTAAACAGATTGTTCTTCTTTCATACTCCTTATATTTGCCCAATTTATATTAAAGAACAACTTTACTCAACAGTTGGGAAACTATTTATGAGAATAGCTAGTTTCCCTCTAAATTAAGGTATAGCTCCCTATATGAATGATATTCAATGAATTTTGTTCAATTCTAATCCCTACTGCAAGTATGTTCTTAACTAGAGAACAATAGAGGAAACCGAGTTCCACCCAGGCAAGTGAAATCTCAGGCAAGGTCTAAATGAAAGGGTGTTATGCTTATGGTCTTCACAATCTTATGACTCCCACAACATAACAGTATGAAAATGCAGATTATGAAAATATGATTATGCATATGAAGTATGAAATGCAAATGAAGTATGGTGATGCAATCTCACAACCAGTTATAATTCTCTGATTATTTTACCGATTGGTCAAACTGAAAACAATGAAATAAAACTCTGTTCACTCACTATTGTCAATTCAACACAATGAAACAACATCACATATAGATGGACGGTAAAATAATGGCCCTAGACTTGATTGTCTCTGCAATCAGCTTCAAACCAGAAATTTTTCCGACCTTTCTATTAACTTTTTCCACCGTTTATATAGAGATTACAATGTATGACTTTCATGGGAATAGGAAGTGATTCAACTTCTAAGAATATGAAAAGACTAGAGAATACTTTCGAAAATAGAAAAGCCAAAATACCATGACTTTTAATCTACTACTTCCTGTAGTTTGACTTTGAGAGAATTGAAATGAATAGTCTTCGTCAATAGAATACAACTTGTAGAATCAAATCCTCTTCTGTCGTTACAATCATAACCAGCATCCCTTTAGAGCACTCAAAACGTGAATTTCTACTCCGAGTAATAGCAATATCTTCAAGCTGAACTTTCAACACAAGAAGTGTTCTTTGGAAGATTCTGAAACAACCCAGATCATCAGATTTTGAAAAGACATTGAAATCGCAAAGCTAGAAGCCGACGGGTTTTGGCTTCTGAGGTGCGAAAATTTTATGTTCTGTGGAAAATGCATGGAGAAGGCATTGGGAGTATTTCCGCCTGTCAACTTTAGACGCTATGGGGTAGTTAGCTTTGCAGAAATCTACTTGCAAAGGGCGATCTCTGCAATGGAACATTTAGCTCTTCGGAAATCTACTTGAAGAGGGCGATCTCCGTAATGGAACATTTAGCTCTGTGGAAATCTGCTTGAAGAGGGCGATCTCTGCAATGGAGTAGGCTCTAAACGTATTTTTGCATGTCAAATTTAATTGTAGGAGTCTTTCTCTAACTTAAAGCACATGCGATATGAAACACTTAAATAATAATAAAAGGTTCCTTAAAGCTTGATGATGACTTATGTAGGCTTGCGGAAATCTACTTGGTCAGTGCGAATCCCGCCATGGAGTAGCCATTTCTCAATTTTCCGCCATGGAGTAGCCAGAATGAAAAATCCCGCCGCGCCATAACTTTCTTATTTTGACTCCAAATCTCATGCGGTTTTCACTGTTGGAGTCGTAAGACACCATAGAATCAATTCATGACTTCAGATAGTGAAAATCATCAAATTTTATAGACTATGGAACATGTATTGAATACATACATATTATGTGCTATCGCACCCGAAAGAGAAGAATACAAACTAGAAAAACACTTATTTCAACTGCATATTCATTACGGCATATCACCTTTTCTGATTTCTTCTCAGTTATCTGTTATAGTTATGCAGTTATATCACATTGCCCATTCTGTTTAGCCTGGCAATCACCATGCTTAGATCTAATGCTAATTGAAGGATATCAAGTATAACTCCTCACCTCTACAATCATAGCCTTGTCACTGCATCATCTATATGAAGAGTCTTCTCTGATTTCTTATGAATGCCTGGAAATTATGATTCCCAATCATTCTTCTGTTTGAAAAATATCATCAATAGGAGCATATTGTCCTTGCCAGGTTGGGATCTAACCTACCCAAAATGAAAAGACTTTCAAATAACCCATCCGGCTTAAAGAAGGAAAGGCAGTAGCAGGGAAACCCGACAAGAACTTCCTACCTAAGGAAAACCTAGACCTAGACTCAAACAAGACTAGACCTGACTATGACTTCAAAATCCTCCACTTTGACAGCATGGGTACAGGATGAAAAGTGGGGCAACACACATATCAGTAAGAACTACACCGATCACATTTCATCAATGTAGCAAGGCCAATTGGAATGCATGATTTCTTCCATTGTCATCATCGATGAACATATAGATCGGAAAGAATCTTGTCAATAAAACTAATTAGAGAGACACGAGACCTTCTATCCTGAATTTTGTGTCCTCAGCTTGATGAACAATCTATTTGGGATTTTGGTGTTGGAATAATGGAATGGTGTGTACTGAGAGGGGAGGGGTGAATTAGCACCCTTAAATTTTTTTATCAATTAACCTTTAGTAATCTATTCTTGCATTACTGACCATATTGCTTTTCTACCGTATGCAAGTGATATCAAAAAATAAATGTAATTGCATGTAAACATTCATAGAAACATTCATGAAACTTGTTAACACATGACACAAGAATTGGTAACGCAAAAAAACCCTATTAGAAGGTAAAAACTACAGTGGGGATGAAACCCACAAAGCTTTACTATCTATAGAGTGGAAGGTGCCGGTTAAGGCTGCAAGTGTGATCACTTCTGATGATCTTACCCTGTTAGGAGTAACATGTTAGACTTGTTAAGTCTACGCGGTTAAGATATTTTAACAACACTATTAAGTGTGCACTTAGTTAAGAGATTTACGTAAAGACTATTAAGTCCACCTTCTTAAAGGATTTCTTCTATTTTCTACAATTGTTAGAGAGTAGTAAAAAATACTTATGACCTGATAGTGTGCAATCTTGAATTGCTGAATATAGATCCTTTAAGTTCACAATGTATATTTATCACCTATAGTGATTGATTAATACTTCTGTTATGCTTGGTAGCCTTGAATCTTATTTCTTCATAATTGAATTCTTTCTTTTGTGTCCTTCTGCATGAATCTCTTTGTTTGATCCATAGATATCTTTGTGTAGCTACAACTATCATGTTCATGATTGATTATACATCTATATATACAATGTATTGACCTAATTAGGTTTCTCTCTTTACAATAAAAAATCTATGATCAAAGGTTTACAACTTGACCTTGATCTCCTAGTTTGCATGTTTACAATCAATTAGATTTATTAAAGCTATTACATATGCTTTTCTTGATCCTCAAGAAATGGTTTTACAACTAAGCATAAAGCTAATTTAAAACTAAAGTTCGTTTAGCTGACGTGTATCTCAGATCCACTTTTATCAGGAATAAAACTATCTCTTGGTAGACTGGTGCTTGGTATACTCTATATTCTATTCTCTGTGATGTCTCTAAACTGTTTGTCAGTTTACTATGTAAACTGTACTCTCAGTTTGCTCTCTAAACTATCTGTCAATGTTCACGGATTTCAGTGATCACTGTGCTTGCCTATTTCGGTGACCTCTTCACTTGTCTATTTTGATGACCATTGTGTTAGACTGAATGTTGTCACTCGGTGATCATTTAATTGATGGTTTAGAATCTATTTCCTTGTATACTAATGACAAATTATGATCATCAATCTCCCCTTTAGCATTAGTATCAAAAACTCATATGTGTAAACTGATATGTTCAGTATATACACCAAGTGTTTACCTTGTCAATGAATCCTCCTATGTGCATGCCTCGGTATAGTGTATGTACATGTTTCCTCCTTTGTACATTTTCCTCTTTGGCTTTGACATGTTTTCCCTTTTGACATGTATACATATATTTTCCCCCTTTTCTGAAAATAATGACAAAGGTGTAATACTTATAACTTGTCAAATATGTGTTCATGGGATTTTTGAATTTCTGCCATTTGCTTCTCCCATTTCTCCTTGAGGTGTTCGAGGGTCATGTGTTCCAAAGTGATTCTAGCATGCATGTCATCTATACTCTCGGTAACTGACATTTCTGGGGTGGTAATTAATGTCTTTTCCAAAGTCATGTGTTTCAACAACAATGTGAGATTTAGTAGTAACATAGCCTAAAGATCGACTACCTCATCTCTAATTTTGATTTCAGCCTTTTGTAGCTCAATTATCAACCTTTTGGATTCTTCATTTTTCTCATAATGCAATTTGAAAGCATTTTCCTTGGTTGTCAGACTTTGTGTACTAGCTTTAAGATCTTTATCTATTTTAGCTATCTTTTTACTATGCTCGGTAGTGAAAGTCTCTAGTGTGCACAACTTTTGAACTATGTTGTCTACTTCTGATCAAATTGGTTCCAATGTAGTAACTAGTTCAAAAAGTTTTACCTTGTTTTCTGCCACTTCTTGGCTGATTTTCTTGGTGAGCTTGTATTGACACTTTTCTTCTGCACATTCTTCAATCACCTTGTTAGCTTCCACATTCTGTGATGTAATGGCCTTAGTGAGAACTACTAATTGATCAAGTATTGGGGCACTTTGATCAATTTGAGTGTTAGGTACAATCTATAATAATATTTCCTTTGTATTATTCATGACTTGTGAATTTTTGTGCTCCTTTTTGAGCTTGTCCTTTGTTTCCTTCCTCTTGCAAATTTCTCCATACTTGGTCAGTGACTCAGGATCCAGTGTCTTTGGATCACAGTTGGGTATGTCAATGATTTCTTCAAGTGTGACTGGTGATCTTCTTATTCTTCTTCTTCTTCTTCTTCTTCTTCTTCTTCTTCTTTGGTATGGTTCTAGAAGCAGGGGAATGAAGGACTATTGCAAGTTCCTTCTCTATCTCTTTTTCTTTTGGTGATTGTGTGGGAGGTGTGGTGCCTTTTGTATGCTACTCAGTATGAACTTGTTTTTCGGTAGTAGACATCTCTACATCAACCTTATCTTTATCTAGAGATTTTTTTACCTCTTCAGTGTCCTTGGTAGTGGCATCACTCGGTGCTTCCTCTTGGCTTGTATCTTTATTTTCCTCATTTGTATCGTTCTTCTCCTTATCACCTTTATCCCCAGGTATGTTTGCATCAGGATCAGGTGTCTTCTCCTTGTCTTCAGTAATGATATTAATAGCTTGTATCAATAAAGGCTTGTGACCTAGTACATTTATATGTGCAACATCCAGTGTTTCTGTTTCCTTTTCCTTTTCTTTCTCGGTGGTCACAATTATATCTTCATCATTTTTGGGATCATCATCAGAATCAATCTGAGTTATATCTTTGATTGTGATGTCTAGAATTTCTCCTAATGATTGTAATATCTGAGGTACATCATCCATGGCCTTACTTGCCTCTGTTGTTAAATTAACTGGATTGACATCCTTAGTGTCATTGATGAAGATATGCTCTGGGCTCGGTGTGGCCTCTTTCTCTTCATTGTGAGGTGTCTCGGTTAGAGCTAATATTTGCTCAGGGTAAGTGAAAACTTAGTTATTCTTTTCTCATGTTCACTGATGGTGCTTGGTATGTAGCAAAGAATTTATTGTCTTTTGCATGTTTATCGATGATGCTTGATTTATATTGACAACTTGGTTGTTTTCCATATGTATATCGATGATGCTCGGTATGTATTGACCGACGGGACTGAATTCACAAATTCATAACAAGTAACACCATAGTGCATCTCCATTCATGCTAATTTGGTATATTATCAATGAATATTGGAACTGATGTAAAATATAAATTTGTATAGTGAAGTTCCATACTTACTTGTTTTTCTTAGGTGGGGGTGATGGAATCACCTAATCCATTGGATGAGGTGTCACCAATTGTAGTGCTTGGTCCAGGATCATCTTTTCTTGAAGCTTTCCTCCACATTTGATTTCTCATTCTCCTGATATCTTTAATAGTATTTCCATTAGCAAAAGTGCTTGTCTCTATCACTCGGTCTCTACAGTCTTTGCTTAGGTGACCAACCTTAAAACAGTGTAAGCATGCCATTCTAGAGTTAGTCTAGTTCCTTGACCTTTGTATCCATTTCCTCATGCAGTTTGTAGCTATGTGTCCATATCTACCACATGCCATTCAATTTAACCATGTTTTGTAATCCAAAACATATGAGTTACCGAATCTTCTCAGTTTATAAGCATTTTTTTGTTCTTTCAGTTTCCATACTTGCTTTTTCTTTTTCCTGCATTCAAGAGATGTGTAGTGATAAATTTTTCAAGTAGAACAATATTATTCCATGTAGGATTCCTTCTTTGGTTTTTTCACCTTAGATTTGCATTCATGTGCTTTGTGTCTATGCTTGTTACAATTATAACAATTACCTATGATTGTAGAAGTGGATTTAGGAATACCTTTAGCTTTGCTCCTGCAAAAATTTGATGTGTGGCTTGGTTATCCACAGTGATTGCATGATTGCTTCCTTGCTCTTGTATCTAGGTAGACATCTCTTTGATCAACTTAGTTTAATGATTCTCTATGCTTAGTATACCCTAAACTTGTATTTTTGTTGAGTCTTCTTTGTCCATTCATAAAATCATCCATTATTTTTGTACTCTCTTCAGCTTTCTTGATCATATCATTATGCTATTGCTGAATCCTTACTTCATGCTTCAGTTTCTCATTTTATTCTCTTAGTTCACCAATATCTTCCAATTTCCCATTGATTTCTATGTTGACTCAGTTGGCCTCATGACTCATAAGAACTATTTGATTGGTGATCTCATGGTGATGTTCAGTTAGTCTCTATATCTCAGTTTCTTTCTCTTGTAGCTTTTAAGTGATCTTCCTCCTGTCATCAATAGATAATGTTCTTTCTTATTCAGCTTTTCTTGCATTATTCATGACATCAATCATTCTTACCATCCATGTCTCTTGACCGATCTGTAGTACCTTCACTTGTTCAGTTAGATGTTGATTGATTTTATTCAGACTTGTAATGCTTCTTTTAGATGTGTCAGATGTATTGCCAAATGTAGATACCGATGACTCAAAAAAATCAGGTATCTCTTCTTTGTGATAGTTAGTTTCATTGTAGCGAGATGCCATGAATTTTATTTCATCCAATAACTCTCTCATCTTGACTCTTTCTTCTCTGTACTACTCATAGAAGATCAGTATCTGCAACTTCTGAAGATCAATATTCTTATCAAGGTTATACCTTTCCATTGTATGATCTATTCTCTCAAGTGATTTAAACTTTTCCAAATAAGAGATCTAGCTCTGATAACAATTGTTGGAATAATTAAATGGTGTGTAATAGGAGGGGAGGTGTGAATCATTACCCTTAAATTTTTTTATCAATTAACCTTTAGTAATCTATTCTTACATTACCGACCATATTTATTTTCTACCTTAGGCATGTAATATCAAAACATAAATTCAATTGCATGTAAAAATTCATAGAAACATTCATGAAACTTGTTAACACATGACACAAGAATTGGTAACACAGAAAACCCCTGTTAGAAGGTAAAAACCCTGGTGGGGATGAAACCCACAAAGCTTCACTATCTGCAGAATGGAAGGTGCTAGTTAAGGCTACAAGTCATGTGATCAATTCTGATGATCTTACCCTGTTAGGAGTAACATGTTAGACTTGTTAAGTCTACTCAGTTAAGATATTTTAACAACACTTTTAAGTGTGCACTCGGTTAAGAGATTTACATAAAGACTATTAAGTCCACCCTCTTAAAGGATTTCTTCTATTTTCTACAATTGTTAGAGAGTAGTAAAAAATACTTATGACCTGATAGTATGCAATCTTGAATTTATGAATACAAGTCCTTTAAGTTCACAGTGTATATGTATCACCTATAGTGATTTATTAATACCTTTATTCTGATCGATAGCCTTGAATCTTAGTTCTTCATAACTGAATTCTTTCTTTTGTGTCATTCTGCATGAAAATCTTTGTCTGATCCATAGATGTCTTTGTGCGGCTAAAATCATCATGTTCATGATTGATTATACATCTATATATACAATGTATTGACCTAATTAGGTTTCACGCTTTACAATAAAAAATCTATGATCAAAGGTTTACAACTTGACCTTGATCTCCTAGTTTACATGTTTACAATTAGTTAGACTAATTAAAAATATTACATATGCTTTACTGGATCATCAAGAAATGGTTTTACAACTAAGCATAAAGCTAATTTAAAACTAAAGTGCTTTTAGCTGACGTGTATCTCAAATCCACTTTTCCCAGGAATAAAACTTTCTCTCAGTAGATTGGTGCATGGTATACTCTGTAGTCTGTGCTTTGTGATGTCTCTGAACTGTTTGTTAGTTTACTCTTTAAATTGTGCTCTTGGTTTACTCTGTAAACTGTCTATCGGTGTTCACTGATTTTGGTGATCACTGTGCTTGTCTATTTTGGTAACCTCTGCACTTGTCTATTTTGGTGACCATTACATTAAACTAAATGCTATCACTTGGTGATCATGTAACTGACGGTTCAAAATTTGTTTCCTTGTATACTAATGACAACTTATGGTAATCATTCTGTGAGACCATAGACCTATCCTACCAAAATCTAGTTCCTGGCTCTTTTGAAGCACTGCAAGACCATATCGGTGGAAAATATGGGATGCTACATAGATATGCTTATTATGAAGAATTACACAATGATTACCTCAAAAGACCTGGACTATATGAACTCCTATGATAAGATCAATCCAAAGGATTAATTGTGGGCTGTAAAGGTCAAAATTTTTGGTGAATTTTAGGGGAACATGCTTGTTATGTGTTAAGATCAATGCCCCACCAATGCATTGGGCATGGAGTCACTATGAAGATATAGATCTAAAAAATTTCTATAACTGAGAAAACAACAAAAATTTTTGTCTCTAGGAGAAAACAAATGTTCTCATGCACTTCTTGGAAAGAAAAGAAAATTTAACCTACTATGTACAAGAATTTACATCAAAATTTAAACAAATCCATTTACTGGCTTGTTAAAATAGTTTCCCTTACAAGTTTTTGATTCCTTTCATGCACTTGGGAAAATAGGCATTGTAGTAAGAATAAAAAACATATCACAACTTGCTGGAAAACCATCCCAATGCTGAAAATAATGAAGCTCTCAAACACTGGAACATTCTTACCTTGAGAAAGACTGACTTGCTCCTCTTTGTGATACTCACCCTCGTGTTTTGAAGTAAAAATGATCGGGGGAAAATTGTTGATTTGTTGCAGAGCTAGATGACTTATGGAGCATCCTCTTGATGGAACTAGATCTAAGAGATCAACCTTGACCTCATTACTGTGCTCTATAATAATGGTGTCCTACTGCTTTGAAAATGGCTCCTCTTCTTTTGGTAAAGAAAATATCTCCACCTCTTCGTATTTCTCATGAATGACTTCCTTGGGAAACACTAGTATGGAGTGAATCTCCACATGTTCATACTGCAACTCATGATCTTCTAATGAAGGAGAAGATGGCTTGATGTCTATGGATTAGAAAAAAATTTCTAGCTCATCCCAAAAAAATTCCTCTTCATCAAATTTCTTTTTCTCTGCTGCAATAGTACTATGCGTTGGTTGAGAGGCAACCTCATGCATATCAACATGTTCTTCCTCAAGGATAGAGCTATCCTTGGGGTATTCTTTATCATCCTTCATATAATGGAGGACCTCCTACTATAAAAATAATTTTTCTCTTGTTCTTATTCTTGTAGCAGGTCCCATGATATTTGCAAAGGCTCAATAGCCAAGATTTGTGCCTCAAGGGTAGGAACAATTTTTTTTTATTCTTATTCCTCCATGAAAGAGGTAAGTTCTTCGAATAGGAGGACTAGATCCTCTTCATTTTGTGCAATCCTCATCTATAGAGAGGGATGAATATATAAAACCTTCTCAATATCCTTCTGCAGATCTTTTGTTTCTCATGCTCTGGCCCATGTGAAAGCTCATGAACAGTGGGTTGAAACTCTTTCCATGGCTTCTTTATCTTTGTCTCTTTCTCCCAACATGACATATTGGGAGCATCAACTATCCATACAACCGGTCCACCCTTAAAGAGTGAAATTGAAACATGTATGGAAGGATGAGAGGGTAAATTTTCTTGTACAAGGAATGAAAGAGTTATTACAATAGGTTCCTTTAATGGAGGGGGCTTCCTGGATCTTGGAATGACATATTTAGGGGAAGGGGCTGCTTAGATTTCTAATTATTGCACTCTGGCCAATAAAAGCCTCATTTTTTCATCTCTTGCAACAAATTGCTTTGTAATTTATTCCTCAAACTATCTTTTTTTGGCCTCCATGTCTTTTCATATTGCCTTTGTTGGGCCTCTAACTGCTGCTCTTTTTCTACAACCATATCCAAGTGTTGTTTTTCTATGGTCTGCATTTTCTATTTTAGCTTTTTAGTATCATGAAAATATTGACATTTGGATACACTCAAAGATAGAAGAATGATCCATTAAGATAGATCCTCTAGCTATATGTACAACCCTTGTTGTCTTCTTATTTAATACAACTTCCCAACCCAACACCACAAAAGATATTCCAACTCATTGCATCCCATGCCCTCAAAATATAGAGGAATGTTTAGAACTTGATTAAAAACCATGCCTAGGATAGAAAACCTACCACAAAGGTCCATAATCCAATCCACGAGCCCATTAATGTCTATTTTACCTAAGAGATGAGAAGGGGCGGGAGGGTGGCCATTAGGTGGAACAGATTGACCATTTGATGTTGCAGAGGGAGCTAAACCGAAGCCAAGTTGAGACTCAAGCGGATTTTGATAAAAGGAGGGTGTAGGGGAATGAATATCATGATACGGGGAATGATAGGATGTGTATCTATGAAAATGTTCCATGTTAAAGAATTAAAAAGACTATAAATTCATAGAGAACTTGAATAAATCAAAAAATATTAGAAATGATCTTGTACATACCAGCATTGTGACTGTTTGAAACTAGAAGATTTGCACTCAGAGTCGGCATGGTGTTTGATGAAATGTCTCCAATGGCTAATGGTACTGGGAATAACACCAAAATTATTAGTGAATGAAACTTGTATTTCTCCATTAGGTATTTCTTGAATTAATTTGATCTATGTTCCATTAGGCATGCGGAAAAATGTGGTATGACTAGTGAATTTTTTGAAAACTGAATTAAATATTTTGAATGTTAGTCATACGGGCGTGCCAAAAAAAACACAAACATCTTCACCCTTTCCTAGATGGTGGTTAGAAACTTAGGTGACCTTGTGAAACATGGAAACAACCTCCAAGTGTGGGAATTGACAAGCAAGGTTGAGACTTTCGAGAAGGATGACTTCTTTTACAATCAGGATGCACCTAAAATACTACTTTTGAGGAAAAAGGGAGAAGGAGATACTGAAAGAGAAATGTAGAAAGGGAAATGTGGTGATGCAAAAGATTGAAACTTGGTTACTCTCTCTCTACCTATAGCTGAAATTATCATTAATAAAACCCCAACATACATTTCTCTTAAGTCTAATTCTATCCCAAAGATATACGTAAAGGCTAGAACTTATCAGCTGCTACCGGGGAATATGCATTCACAAGACATTAACTATAAGCAATGTATCACAACATATAAACTAGGAAAAGAAGGAGAAACACTTAATACTAGGCAAGAAATATGCATTGATAACTAAATTGAAAGAATAGATAAAAATTGAGATTTCATTAATAGAAGGCTAAAGTAAAAAACATGTATAGAGAATGGACCTATAAATGAAAACATAAGAGAATGCAAAATATGTACAAATATTTCCTTTTAAAGAGCTGGCATAAGTTTAACTTCACATGAAGTCCAAACCCTCATCTAGGGTTGAGTTATAGAAAGAGATGAGATCAGAAAAGACCAAGAGATCAGATCTTGACATATAAGTTGGTCTTGAGAAGTGACAAAGGAGGAAAATGATGAATTCTCCTATAGTTGAGAATTTCCTCTGCAACCCTCATGTCTTTTATGGATTCCAAAATTCTTCATGCTTTGTCCTCTGTTGGTGTGAAAATTCAATCTCGAGCCCCTATAAGTGTATAGTCAGAAAATGGAAGCACTTCCATTATATACTAGTTTAGCCTTCCAAGTAAGTGGTTTGGGGTCATGTCAAGTGCCTTGAATGGGTCTCTAACTTGGATTTAGCTTTTCCCCTACTCTGCCCCATTTCCACTTTTTCCAGCCTATTTTTGACACTCCGGACTGCAAACTGGGACTTTGACCTTAGGGTCAAGGTTGAACTTTTTGGTTCAAGGTCCACCTTGACCTCAACCTAGGTCAAAATTGACCTTTTTCTAACCTAAGGTCCAAATTCAATATTTCTAGGGTTTCCAGATGTCGGGCTTTGGAAAGAGTTAATTCCCACTTGTAGGTCAGCTATTTTGGTCTTCAGAACAACAAATCTTAAATTATATTTAATATAGGTCCTCTTCTAGGGGTATAGGTCTAATTAGAATTTAATTCTCCTATGTAGGTCTCTCTAGAAGATTGTGCCCTAGTTTCATATATAAGGAAGCTTTCTCCTCTCATTTTATCTAACCACAAACTAAGACTTGAACTATAAGTAAGAGAAATATAAGACAAAGACTTGAAGAGTGAGATCCAAAGGTGAAGAAGCAAGTTTTTAAGAAAGCCAAGTAGCCATTGAAGCATTCATCCATTCTCAAGCATTAAAGCACTTCTCAAGCACTTATTCCATCAAGAAGATCCATTGGTGACCATTGAAGGATTCAAGCTCCATGGAGCCCTCTTGTTGAAGATTTCTCCATCCACATTCCTCCAAGCCTCTTCCTATTCCAAGATCAATTCAAGATTGGTGTTTAAGATCTACAAGCAATTGATTTGAGACTTTGTACATTCTACATTCTACATTCTACATCCTTTTGGTGCATACATACTTGTGGATTCACGGATTCAAATCCACCACAAGGACTTCTACAAGAAAGGTCAATTTTTTCATTTACTTAGTTTTACTTATGCAATTTCAATTATACTTTGAGGTTAATTCCAAAATCGGGGTTTGACCAAGGCAAACCCCTCCCCCCAACAAACAAATCTATTTTTATTGTAGGTATAGGTTCAGAATAGTAGATCAAAGCATAGATTTGGATACCCTTTTTGGCAAACTTTTAGGATTCAGAAACAGATTTCATGTCAGAGACTTTTAGGTCAATTCTTCCCCAGGTCAAAATCAGAAATTCTGGGTCAATGGTGACATTTACTTGAGGGTCAAAATTGGAACTGTGTCAGAACATAAAAATATTTCTGGGTTTTGTTCATCTCTATGTTTCTATTCTAGATCCGGTCTTAGATTTTCTAGAAACTGAGTGCAAACCCCTAAAAATAGCATTCTTCATAGCTTTAACATTTTAAGGTTATTACATTTCTCCCATCCATTTCAATTAAAATTTCTTAATCTATCTAAACCTATCACACATTCTTTTCTATAAATGGGTATCTAAGATCTTCCTTTTTGCTCTTATTTCCAAATGATTGATTCATTTATGTATTGATCCTTCCTTTAGGGTTAATCAATTTGGATCCTTCATTTGTATATCTAAGGATAAAAAGGAAACATCTTATTTACCCCCTACATTTCAAATACATCTATTTCATATACAAATATTTTTAAATGTGATATTTCTTATGTTACATTTTGGTGAATCCGCAATAGACAACTCTTTCTTTTTGGTGTTAGATTTACATATTTTATGTTAGATCTTGCATGCATATTATATTAGCTTTCTTTTATGTTCTTGCATTTACATTTCAAAAACTAAAAATCAAAATCTTGTGTTTCCTAAATTAGTTCATTTGCATTGAATTGGTGTATGATCTTTACCACTTATAGTCCTACTTATATCATCCTGGTTACAAGAAGCCATAGACTTATGGGTTCCTTTGATCATGAGTCTTCCTCTCCTTTCCTTAGGATCCTAGATGAAAATTTGATCACTCATGATTCCAATCCTTCTATTGAGCATAACTCTTCTCACTCATCTCATGATGAGGATGATGCTTTAAGAGTTCCTCATGAACAAGTGCAAAAACTTTCAACAAAACTTTATAAAATGGGAAATTGGCTTATTCAAGAAAACCATAATCAAGATTTCATCCAAGCCATAGAGGATCTTAATAAAGTCCTTCATGATATTTATCAAGGCATTAATCTCTTGTGTGGTATCACTCCTACTGTGCATTTGAATGTTAAACCTTTAGCTCAAGAGGCTCAAGATCTAGGATTCAATCCCCCTGTCACTAGCGAGGGACCTTCTTCTATTCCTTTACCTAGCATTCCTACTTATAACCCTCCTTTGATGACTACATCTCTCCCAAGTTCATCTATTCCTGCGAGTGTTCCACCAGTATCTCTACCTTGCTCACAACCTTCATATCATAGTGTACCTTTTACTTATTCCAATCCCCTTCCAACTGTGGTTCCAAGTGTTCCACTGGTTGTGTCTTCCATTCCTTCCACTTCCTACACTTTTCCTAGTGTTCCTAATATTTCTATGCCACCTATTTCTGCTAATGATTCCACAATTATTAGTTTGGCTCAAAATGTGTCATCTTTACAACAACAACTTGCATCCTTAACCCAATCCAAGTTTAGTATTCCTACATGTGACATGGGTAGTCCTTTATCCTTAGACATTATTCATGCTACTATCCCTCAGCAAGCCGATATGCCTCATCTTGATAATTAAAATGGTAAAGGCGATCCTATTACTCATGTTAAAACATTTCAAATCCTTTGTAGTGATTATGCTCATGACCATAGGATTTTAGCTAAGCTGTTTGCTAGAAATTTTCATGATAAGGCATTGCAATGGTATTATTCTTTACCTCCTTATTCTATCAAATATTTTCCTAAACTTTCTAATACCTTTATCCAACAATTTCAAAATAACATTGGTCCGCAAGTGTCCTTAACCAATTTAATGCATTGTAAACAAAACATTAAGGAAACATTGACTGATTTTATTGGTAGTTTTAAGTATTTGTATGCTTAGATTTCTTATCCTATTTCTGATATTGATATTCAACATATTCTTATTTCAAATTTACAAAAGGATATTAGAGATAATATTCTACTTACTGAATTTACCTCTTTTCAACAACTTTGTGTAGCACTTCATCATTATCAATTACAAGTGAGTCAATTTGAGAGCAACACTCCAATGGATCCTATTCCTATTGATAAGAGTGACACTAATCCTAATCCTAATAAGTTTCAAAAACCTAAAAACTATATCAAGATTAATAAACAGATGAATACACTTGCTAATCAAGTTGTTGTTGCATCCAACAATGCCACTTCTACATCCACTGCTTTCCATATGAATCGTACATTTAATCCTCTCTCTGAATCTTTACATTCTATTATGAGCAGGTTTTCAAGTGCTAATATGATTACCTTGCCTCCTATTCAACCTCTTCTTCCTACTATGATAGCATCAAAATCCTTTGATTCTAAATCTTTTTGCCAATACCATCGCCAGAATGGCCATGATACTAAAAAATGTTATTCTCTAAAGCATAAGGTTCAAGACTTAATCGATTCTAATGATTTATCTGTTGATAATTTTTATGGTAATGGGAATAAATATGTCTCTCCTAATCAAAACCTTCAAATCTATACAAATCCTTTACCTACACATGATACTAATACCATCGCTCAACCATCTTCTGTGAATATTGTTTACGATTCAAAGATGGATGATCTTAATCACATTGTTAATCATGTGGAGTGCATTGTTCAAACTCAACCTACTGTGCAAGATCCTTCGCCTCCACCTCAAATTCATGTTCCACCTAAACCTCAGAAACAAACTAAGGATAAGCGACCTCGGGAACTTTCAATTACCTTTGATGATTTTGAGACTATTAAGGCTCCCGATGGTCCCTTTTATATTTATGCTAGGATTGCTAAGATACCTACGCGTGGTTTTCTTGTTGATCCCACATCTTTAATAAATTTCATTACTGAGGAAAACCTTTTTATGAAAAACCTAGAGCATGATTGTTATGATACATCTGATGCATGGATCCAAACTTGTAATGGTTTTCTCTATCCTACACTTGGTTCTATTAACTTGCCTATTGAAATTTGTGGTAAAGTTGTAGATACTACCTTCATTGTTATTCCTACTTCTAATCAATTTCAAGTCAAATTTGTTTTTCCTTGGATAAATTCTATGCATGCTATTGCTTCTCCTATTCATAAATGTCTGAAGTTCATTCATAATGAAGAAGTGAAAATAATTAATCATAGTTTATATCAACCTTCTAGGCCTAGAGATTGTGCTACACTTGATTTCTTTTGGCTTTCATTACCTAATTCATGTGCTCCTCGCCCTGATAACCTTTTTCATTCATATCAATCCTATAAACATCGCAATATTGTCAAGTTAAGCATGCCTAAGATAGATGTTAACCGTGGTCTTTTTCCCACTCCTTCTATACCTCCTTTATCCACTACAGCTAGCTCTATTACTCAACCTCCCAGTGTTGTTTCTCAGCCTACTGCGAATCCTACCAACCCTCCTATAGAACATGTGAAGGAACCAATTTGTATTCCTCCTACTTCTCAACATGTGTCAAATAAAGAAAAATGTAACAAATCTGCTAATGAACATCATAAGAAGCATAGAGCTAATGCTAGGGCCCATGCTTCTGTTCTTCAAAATTCTTAACCTTCTTTTGACCAACCTATGCCTAATGTGTTGGAAGAAGTTAATGTTCATAATGATGTTAAGATGAATGAGTATGATGATCCTATTCCCATCCTAGATCCTATTTTAATTACTCTTGATGAGGAGGATACTCTTGATGATCCTATTGATCTTAGTGATGAATATGAGACCATCAATCTTGATACTAATTTACCTCATATGCTTTCAACTCAATTGGTAATTACACCTAGTATCGAGCAATGCAATTCTCAAGAGGATCCTTGTTTGGAACTGGCTATTATTCCTACTGTATTGGATATAGTCACTCTTGCGATTTTCCCACCTTCCCTAAATGATATAAACTGAGATGCGGAGAGTAGGCAATGCATCTAATTGGATTATCCTTCATGGTAGCCCTTTTTGTGTTTGCATGTTGTATTGTGCTTCTCTCATAATGTGTTTGCTAAATGTTTGTTAGACGCTTTTATACTACCCTTGTTACTTTGTTTGTGCAAGGTGATAAAGGAATCAAACCTATTGTACAATTCCTCTATATGTATCTTTACTCTTATATATGTTGTTTTCATGTTATGTTTTACTTGTGCTATTGTTCGTAAATGTTTCCCTTGTGTAGTTTGCTTGGATCTGTGACATGGTAGAACTGATTACTTTTGGTCTCCATGCTGTGGTTCGAAAAGATTCTTCTTCATAACTCTTGATTTTTCTTTCCTCCATTTTGATTGTAGTTCTACTTTCTTTGGGGAATGATGTCATTTCATTTGCAATAATATCATATCTATATATACATGTTATCTTATGATCATACTGACCCCACAGTAGGTAGATCCCTTCTATGTTCTTTGTATGTTTATGTGATATTTCCCTTGATTTGTCTTCATTTGGGGCATCTCGTAGTGAAAATGTAATCAGTGGAGTTGTTTATGTTTCTGTTAAAGCCATTTCTCCTGTTAAAGTGTTAGAAATGAATTTAACATGGGGCCATACACTCTACTCACTTTTTGCACACACGCACATTCAAAATATTTTCAAAACATAAAACTTTTCGCTTTATGGATTAAAGACTAATCCTTAAAGCATGGATATTTTACTTTATAGGATCTCTTGATCCCTCCAGTTTAAATTTACACGAATCTCTTGATCCCTCATATTTCAATTTACAATGTTTTGATCCCTTAAGGTCAGAAGGTTTCCTTAAGAATGGATCTCCCTGATGGGTTAACTAGTGAGTAGCCACATTCACTAGGCAATTCAACTCCATCTTTCCAGTTGCACTATTTCCTTGTGTGGTTCAAAATGGGACATAAGTTCTCATTGGGCGAGGTAATCACACCCTCCCTCTTTTTATCCTTAACTGGTGATGTCTCTCTTATCAAGATCTATGGGTTGATAAAGACTTAAGTCCCTGGGGGCTTGATGATTCCTTTGTCCCTTTTGATTTCAATAAGATTATTTATTCTTTATGATCTCCTTTACCAAGAGTTTGCATTGAGTCCATACTCTTGCTAAAGTGTGGGCTAAATGTATAGTCAGAAAATGGAAGGACTTCCATTGTAGACTAGTTTAACCTTCTGAGTAAGTGTTTTGGGGTCATGTCAAGCACCTTGAATGGGTCTCTGAATTGGATCTGGATTTTTCCCCCTGTTCTGCTCCATTTCCACTTTTTCCAGCCTATTTTTGACAATCCAGACTGCAAACTGGGACTTTGACCTTAGGGTCAAGGTCAAAATTTTTAGGTCAAGGTCAACCTCACCCTTGACCTAGGTTACAATTGATCTTTTTCTAACCTAAGGTCCAAATTCCATATTTCCAAGGTTTCCAGATGTCGGGATTTGGAAAGAGTTAATTCCTACTTCGGGTCAGCTGTTTCGATCTTCAGAACAACAAATCTTAAATTATATTTACTATAGGTCCTCTTCTAGGGGTATAGGTCTAATTGGGTTTTAATTCTCCTATGTAGGCCTCTCTAGAAGATTGTGCCCTAGTTTCATATATAAGGAAGCTTTCTCCTCTCATTTTTTCTAACCGCAAACTAAGACTTGAACTATAAGCAAGAGAAATATAACACAAAGAATTGAAGAGTGAGATCCAAAGGTGAAGAATCAAGATTTGAAGAAATCCAAGTAGCCATTTAAGCATTCATCCATTCTCAAGAATTCATGCACTTCTCAAGCACTTATTTCATCAAGAAGATCCATTGGTGACCATTGAAGGATTCAATCTCCATGGAGCCCTCTTGTTGAAGATTTCTCCATCCACATTCCTCCAAGCCTCTTCCTATTCCAAGATCCATTCAAGATTGGTGGTGAAGATCTACAAGCAATTGATTTGAGACATCCTACATTCTACATTCTACATTATACATCTTTTTGGTGCATACATACTTGTGGATTCACGGATTTGAATCCACCACAAGGACTTCTACAAACAAGGCAAATTTGTTCATTTACATTGTTTTACTTATGCAATTTCAATTATACTTTGAGGCTAATTCCAAAACTAGGGTTTGACCAAGGAAAACCCCTCCCCCCACAAAAAAATCCATTTTTCTTGTAGGTACAGGTTTGAAACAATAGATCAGAGCACATATTTGGATACCCTTTTCGTCAAAATTTTAGGATCTAGAAATAGATTTCCTATTAGAGACTTTTTAGGTCAGTTCTTCCCTCGGTCAGAATCAAAAATTCTAGGTCAATGGTGACATTGACTTGAGGGTCAAAATCGGAACTGTGTCAGAATGGAAAAAGATTTTGGGGTTTTGTTTATCTCTGCGTTTCTATTCTAGATTGAGTCTCATATTTTCTAGATGCAGATCCCTAAAAATAGCATTCTTCAGATCTGTAACATTTCAAGGTTAGTACATTTCTCCCATCCATTTCAATTAAAAGTTCTTAATCTATCTAAACCTATCGCACATTCTTTTTTGTAAATAGGTATTTAAGATCTTCCTCTATGCTCTTATTTCCAAATGATTGATTCATTTATGCATTGATCCTTCCTTTAGGGTTAATCAATTTGGATCCTTCATTTGTATATCTAAGGATAAAAAGGAAACATCTTATTTACCCCCTACATTTCAAATACATCTATTTCATATACAAAAATTTTTAAATGTAATATTTCTTCGGTTACAGTAAGAATAAATGAACATGAAATAAGGAAGATCAAATCGAAACCAAAGGGATTAATGACCCTACTGAATAGGTTGATAAGAGAAGACAATTCGATTAGTGCAATTGAGAGAATTAATGCTCTGTTTATTTTCATCAATGAGAGTCTCCTCAAAATTATTTATGCTCCTTTGGTGCCAAAACTAACCGCCTTTGATTAGCTGGGAAGGTCCCACCATTGATCAAACCTTTAGATTGAGCACAAGGATCCATTGTTGAAAATTGATGAACATCAGAGAAGCACTTGGAAAATATTGTCAATAGATATTTCATTCCTCAGAACCCAAAAGACCATTGACAAGACCAACTTCTTTCTTTGCCAATTTAAAATTACCCTGAACACTGAAAATTGCACATCGGAAAGAGTTATCTTGATGACATTCATCGGGGTAACTTGGATCATCAGAACACCAAATTTTCTAGCCTTTGATCACTGATGACCCGTGCTTTTGGAAATATCTCCAATATTCCCATTGTTGAGCCACCTGGAGACCTCATAAAAAATAATTAACTTGATCAAAACCATCAAGTTAGCTATGTTATTGGGCCACACAGATGCTTCACCTGTGATACCTTGATGAAAATGATATTGGAAAGACCTATATTGATGTCCCTTTGTCATGCCACTCGATGCCACTTGATCGAAGGGACATACCCCGATGGAAACCATTGGGCTATCAAGTACTATCACACTACACTTTTGAATCACCTTTGATTGATGATGAGATGAATCATCGATGTGAATTATACTGATGATATCCATTGGCATATCGAGATGCTCAGTTTGAAAACTTTGAGTGCCCAATGCAATTGACATCGGTAAGACCTCCTTTGATGAACCAAAGGATGATCATTTTAACAATACCCAAAAAATGTCTTGCTTACACACTTCTCTTATCACTTCTCGGTGCTACCTAACCACATATTGGCAAGACCTACTCTAATCACATTTCATCGACATAGAAAGGCCAATCAGGATGCATGATTTCTTCCATTCTTATCGCTGATGAAAATATAGATCAGAAAGACTCTCACCGATAAACCTCATTAGTGTGACTTGAGACCTGCTACCCCAAAATTCACATCCTCAACTTGATGAACAATATTCTTTGGATTTTGGTGAGACCATAGACGTGTCCTGTCGAAATCCATTTACTAGCTATGTTGAATTACTACAAGACCATATCGGTGTAACATGTGGGATGCTACACTGATATACCTATTCTGAAGCATTCCTCATTGATTATCTCAAAAGGTATGCACTATATGAGCTCTTGTGATAAGATCAATCCATAGGATTAATGGTGGGATGAAAAGGTCAACAAGTCCCACATATAATATCCTCATGAGAAGAAAACATAGGCTTGTGGATTCCTAAAATTTAAATACTAAGGGTGCAGAGGTTGTTCAACTAGCATTCTCCATGGGAATTTAGGTGAATCCTTTATGTCTACAGATGAAATACCTAATATTATAAAGAACCATTCTTCCCACACTTCTCATGATGAAGATGCCTCCCTAAAAGGGTTATTTCCTAACCAATTGGGAAATCTTGTCAATGACTTGGAAAATCTTGAACAATGGATGGGTTAAGAATACTTAAATATTGATGCAATACCCTTGATTGAAGGGTTGATAATGATGATTCAAAGAGATGAAAATTTTGTGGATTTTTTGCATGACATATCTAGTATTGTAAACAATAATATCACATGTATATGAATTTTTTTATCAAAGCTCTCAATCTCTCTAATCCTATCAATCATGTTAACAATTCCATTCTTACACCAACATCATTGCCTAATGTAACTACATATAGTCCACCTATCATGGATACATATACAAAAAAAATAAATCCTATACATGTTAGTCTTGGAGGAATCCCTATCAATCAAAATTATTTTATATATCCTTTCATGAGTGTTCCATGTATTTCCTAACCATAAATAATCTATCTCAAAGTGTTTCATCCTCACAACAACAATTGGATTACATAGCCTAATACAAATTCAACATTTCAACTTGTGAAATCACTACTCCACTTTCCCAAAGACATTATTTGTGTCATTATCCATCAATACATTTCTCTTAATTGGAGACATACAATGGAAAAGGTGATCCATTGACTTACATGGAAATAATGTAAACCTTGTGTAGTGGCTTCTCAAATGATCATAGATTCATGGCTCAATGTTTTGCTAGAACATTTAGAGATAAGGAATTATAATGGTATTGTAGTCTTCCTCCTTATTCAATTATTTTTAAAAAAAAATGGCTAATGCATTTATACAAAAATTTCAAAATAATATTGGTCCTCAAATTTCCTTGACTGATTTAATTCATTGTAAATAAAGATTTAAAGAGAAACTGACTAATTTTATTAGTAGATACAAACATTTGCATGCTAAAATAGATTATCTTGTTCTTGATATTGATGTTCATAGAACATTCATTTCTAATTTCCGAAAAGACATTAGAGAAAAGTTATTTTTTCTTTATTTAACTTCCATTACCCAATTGTGTGTAATACTTTATAATTACCAGCTTTAGGTGAGCCAATTTGAGTCATTTGCCTCAATGTCTCCAAATGATAAGAATAATGTTTCTCAATAAACATTCTTGTTGCATTGTAAATTGCATGCCTATCAAATTTCTTTCTTAGTGTTGGAGCTCTAAATTTTTGGCAAAAATTACAGTCCTATATAGTGATAAAATTGAAAAAAAAATGGCATCCTAAAATCCATTCCAAATAATTGATGATATGATAGAGTACATGAAATGGGATACAAAAATATATTGCTTTCAATTAAAATTTGAGGGATTAAGGAAGGAAGCCCTGTGACAGGAAAAATCAAAATTCTGTAAGCGAAGGTTTCAGAGATGCTGAAATTTCAACCTGCTGTAAAGGTCATGTTGACAAAGAATGAAAATAATCACACATTGAAAATCGAAAATAGACTGAGTTCAAAAAACCAAATTTCCTTTCTCTCGTAAAAATCTTATGTTTGTACAATCTGTTTTAGATTTTTGACCAAAGCCAAATCTGAAAAATAGGTAGTTATTAGTTTGTTTGTTGATTAGTTTTTTTAAAAGAAGTTTTTAAATTTTAACATAGGATGGTGTCTCTTCACCCTAAAGGGGTGTGAAAACCATTCATCCACATATATATGTGGTTTAAAATGTAAACAATAAGATACAATATTTTATAGATTGGGTAGTTGGATCAACATCTTGTAACATGAACTTGGATGTACCATTTTTTCAAAATCAATAAAGATAAGTGCTTTTTCTTTCATTTGTGGGAATTGATTCAATTTCATTTTTGATTAGTCCCTTGGATAAAATATTTTTATTTTCTTCAAAGTGGTAGTTAGATGTTGCATACTTTTGATTAAATTTACAAATTTATTATTAATTGGTCTTTTCATCTTGTATGGTTAAATTCAATCAATTTGTGGCCACAATCAATCAGTCTGTCATTTGAAAAGTTAAATTCATTTGAAATAGCTGTAGACTTATCTTGAGATATATGCTCATTTGAACACCTTTGAAGTGATGTTTCTTGCAAACTGTCTCTGAGGTTGTACATAGGGTTGGGATGATTTTGACTCTATTTCCCGTGATAGAATAAGGCACTGACCTGTTCGTTTATTGGATTATGGTTATTCAGTTCATTGTTTAAGTTTTGTGACATCCTATCTATTTGTTCATATCAATTTTTATATATATTTACTAAGCATTCTTTCAATTAATGAAATTTTTTCAGTCTTACAGTGTTTATTGTGATTTATCACAATTGGATTTCTTTCAAGTATATGTTTTCTACAATTGAAAGAGAGGTTTGCGATGGTACCGGATTTTCTATAAAAAGCCTTAAGCTTGAGAGATAAGTTAAGGTATAGGTCTACCAGCCTTGAACCTGCAGAGCCAGAATTGCAAAATTTCCAACCTTGGTTAGGTCAAGGAAAAGTCATGTTTTCCAAGGAAGGATCTGAGTCATAAATCAAGTTCAAAATCAAGGGTTTGCGGTAAGTCTCAAAATAAACCATGAGTCTCAAAAAGTATTCAGCGACTTGGAGATTTCTTTAGTCGTTGAATCTCCAGATGAACTTGGGTCAAGATCAAAGTCAAGTTGAGTTTTCTAAAGTGAGATCGTGGACATTAAATAAGATTAGAATCTATGGCTTGCACGTGATCTTTAGATTTTACTAGCGTAAGTGAAATCATCTGGCGAGTTGGAGATAAGAAGAAATCGGTTGACCAGAGTTCAAGGCTAGTTCAAAGTAGGTTACTGGCTGAAGTCAGAGATAAAGTAAAGATCAAACAAGTTCAGAAAGATTGTGTGGTTGGCGTAAAGACTCAAAGGCAAAGAGATCAAGATCTATCCTTTGAGGCATTGCGTGTGCGTACCACCTATCCAAGATCAGATCTGAAAGCTTGGGTAACCTAAAAAGAATCTACGGCTCTATTTTAAAGTACAAAAAAGTTTAAATTTGGGTTGTCGATGCTGATTTTTGCTCCATTTGTAGCCGTTTTAAGTATTTCTTAGATTTTTCAAGCGGTTCTCAGAGTTTTCAAGTGGTGATCTATGTCATCTTGGTGCAGAGAGTTTGATGGGTGAATCTAATCTTCTGAGCTATATTTTACACCTGTTGGATACCGTATAGAGGAGAGGTTGGTGTTTGTAAGCACATTTAATCAAAGATTATCTTCTTATGGTTTCTGTTAGCATGTAAATAGTATTATAAACCTTTGGCTTATCCTGTTCTTTTCTTCACCATAAATAAGGAGTGGTCTCAGAGCTTTATAATGTAGATTGGATCAGATTTTCAAGAACTTAAGCTTTCCCAGAAAAGGTAGTTAACTTTTTGCAAATCTGAAGGGTTAAAGTTCCTGAAATAATTAATACAGATAAGAAATTTCATTTGTTTGATGACATTAATTTATCATTAGTATTCAAAAAATACTTTCGGTATGCTTACACCAAAAGATAGTAAATGGCAAACCGAAAGTTAGATTGGCAGATCACCAAAAATAACTAAGTACATAATGAACCAATGAAACAAGGTAGTGTGTAAACCAAAAACCACAATACAGAGAGTTAAAGTGGAACCTGAAATGCAAGTTATAGTGTAGACCAATGAAACAGATTTAGTGCAATCGACAGTAAAAACTGAAGGAAAGTCAAGCATGACCGAAAGACAGAATCGACAATCAGTTGCAACCCACAAAAAGTGGATCTAACTTCCATGTCAGATAAAGAAAGGGTAATCTATTTATAGGGTATTTAATTGTTTTAAATCCATTTCTTTAGGGACAAGAAACATTAATGTAAGTGTTTTAAATCAGTCTAACTGATTAAAGCACATAGACTAGGAGATCTAGGTGCAAGTTGTAAACTTGACCTTAGAGTTAACATTGTTTTTATCATCAACTCGATGAAATAAATCCATCTATAAATAGATGACACAATCATTCATTAGAATGTGTGTGGGAAAGAGAGAGGAGAAAAAAATGAGCACATCTATGGATTGAATTGAGAGTTTCAAGAACCAGAGTAGAGAAAGAAGAATTTGATTAGCAGAATCAAGAACAGAGGAAACTAATAATCGGAGGTAATATTCAATCACAGTTAAGGTGATATTATTTTGTATATGAAATACATAGGATCTATATCAAAAATAGGAGATTTCATTTACTAGATCAATTTGTAATTTTCTATCATTCTAACAAGTGAAGCAAAGTGTAAGAAATCCTTTCAAGAAAGGTGGATTTAATAGTCCTTTATCAAATCTCTTAATCGAGTGCACACTTAACAGTGTTGCTAAAATATCTTAACAAAGTAGAATTTAATAGGTCTCCACCGATACTCCTAATAGGGTAGATCATCAGAAGTGATCAAAATTTTAAGCCTTAACTGACCCTTCCATTCTGCAGATAGTGAAGTTTTGTGGGTGCCATCTCCACTACAATTTTTACTTCCTAAAATTAGTTTTCTGCGATATCATATCTTGTGTTATGTGTCAATTATGTTCATAAATGTTTTTATGAATGATTCACATGTTTATTAATGTTATGAATTGATATAACTCTCACAAAGATAGTGTAGATCAGATGAAATGGATGTGCAATTGATTACTAAGGTTAATTGATAAAAGAACAAAAAAAATCTTTAGAGGTACTGATTCACCCCTCCCCTCTCAGTAATACTTCTCATTAAACCCAACAATTGGTATCAGAGCCAAGTCTCTTCTTGAAAAGCTTAAAGGATTAAGAGAAAAGATCATACAATGGAGAAGTAAAACTTGATAAGAATATAGAGAATAAAAAGCTTGAGATACAGATGTTCAATGAACAGTATAAAGAAGCTAGAATCAAGATGAGAGTGTTGTTGGATGAAAGGAAAGGTATGGAAACTCGAAGCAATGAAAAAGATTATCAAGAAGAAGAGATTCAAGATTTCTTTGAGTCTTCATGATCAAATGCAAGAAAAGCATCAGATACATCAGAAGAGAACATCACTAATCTAAAGGAGATCAATCAACATCTTATAGAGAAAATAAAGATGTTGCAAATCGGTCAAGAGACCCAGATGGTTAAAATGATTTATGTGATGAGTTCTACTAGACAAGCTAAAATAGAAAGAACACTAGCTACTGATGACAAGAGGAAGATTATAGAGAAACTACAAGAAAAGGAGTTAGAAATTCAGAGACATGTTGAGCATCACCATGAGCTCACAAATAAAATCATTCTCATGAGTCAAGAAACAAATAGAATGAACGTTGAACTTGTTGAAAGAATACAAATTATCGGTGAACTAAGAGAAGAGAATGAAAAACTAAAGCATGAAGTTAAAATTCAACAACAACATAATTAAGTTATCAGAAAGGCTGAAGAGAGCAATAAAAGAATGGATGATTTTCTGGAAGGACAACGAAGAGTCAACAACAACAATGGTCTAGTCTTATTGAACATGGAGAATCATCAAATCAATCCAATCCAAAGAATGTTTATGAGAATCCAAGACCAAGAAAGCTTACATGCAAATAGTGTGGAAAGCAAGAACACATAACAAATGTGTGCAGAGGCAAAATGAAAGGTATTCCTAAATCTACACCTTCATTCATAGGATTCTCTTATAAATGTAACAAGAAAGGACATAAGGAATATGAATGTAAGTCTAAAATAGAACAGCCAAGGAAGGAAACCTACATGGACTAATACTGTCCTACATGTAAGATGAATGGGCACACAAGTCTTGAATGCTGAAAAAAGAAAAGAAAAGCATGGAAACCTAAAGGTCAAGACACTCCATATCAACCAAAGCATATCAGTAATCAGTATGTATGGGACTAAAATACTTGGAAAAATTGTATAGCATGTGGAAGGTATGGTCACATTGCTGCAAACTGTATGAGAATATGAACAAGAAAGCCTAGAGGATGGACTAACCCCGGAATGGCATGCTTACACTGTCACAAAGTTGGTCATCTCAAAAAGGACTACAAAGACTGAATGATAGAGACAAGCACATACCCCAATGGAAAAACCATTAAAGATATCCAAAGGGGTAGAGACAAGATGTGGAGAAAAGCTTCAAGCAATGATGAAGCTAGAACAGTCAATACAAATGGTGACACCCCATCTAATGGATCTGGTGACATCACCAACCCCACATAAGTAGAAAAAGTATGGAACTACATTAACACTAAGCTATTACTTTACTTTAGCTCCATAATATGATGAAATAATTCCAAATTAGCATAAGAAAGATGCATCATGGTTATACTTGTTGAAATATGTGAAAACTATGTCTTCGAAGATATATACCGAAACCCGTCGGTATACACTAAAAGGAAAGATTGCCTACACTTACCAAAGAAATGTCGATTATAAATTGTTAGTATTGACTGAGATGTATTGGTAAAACAAGCACATGAACAAACTGTATATGATACCAAAACCTATTGGTAAAAGCTAAGTCAACTTTGACTGCTCAGAAATGTTGTAAGCATGATCGATGGTAATAAAGTCTTCACCAATGAACTCAGTCTTCAAACATCGATGAGTTGGTGAGCATTTATTACACACATTTTAGGGCAACAACTATAAATAGGGCATCAGAGTGATTCATTTGTCACGACACCCAGAGCTGAGCGAGAAAAGGCGATTTTGAGCAGAAGGAAACCAAGTAGCAGAGCGATCATGACTCGACCACCAAGCGCTCCAAAACAGTTCAGAGATATGTGCAAACATGAACAGTAAGTTCTACAGACTGATAACTCTATTCTTTACGCATTTACAAAGAAGCCCTAAATTCTAAAAATGGCATCAACATCGCGATCCATAAAAAATAAGAAGGCTAAGAAGGATGAATTCAAACTCATAAAAAACAATGCATGTGAGGAACCCAAATATAAGATTCATCCAGAGGTTGCGTCACAGACAGATGATGCTAGTGCATTTTCACACATACCAGCTACGGTTTTTCTAGTTGAGGACATTCGATCCTTCATACACAACAAAATTGCAGAAATTGGAATGAAAAAGATGGAATAAGCTTACCAGAAGATTTTCAATGAAGACGAAATACTTAAGTATGAACACAAACACATTGAGGTAAAAGGGCTTACCAAAGCCCTAAAGTTTTTGAAGGTCTTCAAAACCGACTGGATTTGGTTAGTGCTAAGCAGAATGCACAATAACAAGCTATGGATGGATGAACCAAAGGAAATCACCCAAGATGTCATCCATGCGGTCAACGGTTACCTTGTAACTGATAAAGTAAAGGCGCTCAAGCATCCATCGAAGGTAGAAATTGAAAAGATGACTGGAGCCAAATGGGATGGACATGGACTAAAAGTGACAACCATAGCCGATGGTGAAATTAAGTTTGGAGCATGTGTACTGGGTTAAAAATTCTTCTAGGCTAGTAGATTAAATAATATTTCATCAGGTGCTATGGATACAGCTTACAAAATTGTAAATAAAGGCACACAATTAGACTTGTTCGAGCTACTCCTGAATCAGTTGAAAGAAAATCTCAAGACAATCAGGTTTGCAAAGTCAAACACCTGTAAGTTTGGCTCATTAATCATGTGCATTTTATTTTACTTTCAAGAAAAGTTCCCATCTATTGGAGATGTAAAATGGGATAGCACCAAGCCGATAACCATACAAATCAATGAGCACATAGAGACTCTAGGAGATAATTTTGAAACTATCATGGATAAATACTTTAATGTATTCAAAGATCGAATGCAAAAGAGGGTAAGAATCCCTGAGAAAATCATCGAGCAATTTAAGGATGAGATATGCTTCATGGTCGACATAGATCATACCTACATCAAACCTGTAGTGGCAAGAACAACATGGTTGCAACCACTAGAATATGAGATCAACATTGATCTTGCAACCAAGGCAATTAATGCCTTAGTCAATGAGCCACTAGACAAAAAGTAACCAAGGTTTGGCACATATGAGGAGGCCAAGAAAAGAATTAAATCAAGCCTAGTAGTCAAAAATATTGTGAAAAAGGACAAAATGGTAAAGAATCTTGAGAAGATTCTATCTGTAGAAGAGGAAGAAGCTGAGCAAGATGAAGAGATAGAAAAAGAGGAGGAAACCAAAGAACATGAGTCTATCGGTAAAAATGATGAAAAGACTGATCAGAGGAAACCGAGTCAGATTCACCACCTCCTCCACCATCTAAGAGACCAAGAACTACAACTGCTTCAAGAACTAGAAGCCAAATGTCCAAAGAATCTACTCCTTCACCTCTTAAGAAAGGAAAAGTCAGGACGTATAAGAGAAAAGCACCTGCACCAAAGAGAGGGCAAAATAAGAAGGGTATAAAATTCATCAGAACCCAAGAGGATATAGAGGATACCAAGAGAGATGAAGCCTTAGAGGCAGAAAATCTCAAGGTAAAGGAACCTGAAACCATTGATGACATTTGTGACTAGATTGCAAATTCTGGATCTATTACTAATCCAAATATTAGAAAATGGGGGAAAAGAAACCAGGAAGATCAAAAGAAAATTGAAGAAGCAAAGATGTATAACTTCAAATATGTACCCATACAATTTGAAGGAAATCATATACCATGGGAACTCTTGGATAGATTATCCGCCCGTTGGACATTTGCTTTGGCAAATGAGAAAGAAATCAGAGAGAGAGAGTACTTGTCTCTCTAATGCCACCTGAATCAACAAAGGTAGAAATACATGAAATGATGGAGAAACACAAGAAAGAATTCTCACCAAAGCTACGTGCATACAAATTTATTAAAGGCCAACTAATTGAACTTAAAAAGGATACTCACAATAAATGGTGCAAAATCATGAATAGGCCAGTTGAGAAAGACAACGCCGACAAAGACCTTCAACAAAAAGATGTTGAAAAGGAAAAAAAAGATGATACATCAATTGAGATGGATAAAGAGGAAGATGATACATCAGGGAAAAAAGATGCAGATGTGGTAGATGAAACATGGGATGATACCTTAAATGACAATGTTGTAGACACCAATATCATCAAAATTACCGATGACCCAGGTAAAGAAATCAATAAGGATGATGATGTAACTGTTGTAAAAGATACAACCGATGAACAAAACACAACAATTGATGGAGCACATGTGAACATTCCAGATAAACTACCAATATTGATAGAAGCTATCAATATCATGCAAGAATGGAGTAAATCACCTGACAAGGAAACTCCAAAGGATGCAGGAGAAGAAGCAAATAAGGATAACACCGATGATCAGAAAATCATCGAAGACACTCAAGATGTAACCAATACCAATAAGGTTACAGAAGGAGATAAGGAAAAAGAAGTGGATACTCAAGAAAAGACTGAGAAAACCAAGGCCGAAGATGCAAAGGACTCACATGAAGGAGACAAACCAAAAGATGGAACTCCTGAGGAAATAGACAAAGGTGCTACCGATGATGCTAAGGTGAATGTGGAGATTTCTGTAGACACCCGACAAGCTGAAACCGATGCAAAGAAGCAGAAAGAAGCACAACAAGTCACATCATCAAGTACAAATGAAAAAGCTGAAAAATTAGCAATGGTGCTACACTCCACTCAGTCACAAAAGAAGAAGAAGAAAACAAAGAAGAACAAGTTAGAGGTCATACTTGACGAAATCATAGAAATACCAAAGTGTGACCCCACTACACTTGACATGGATGCACTGCAAGAATATGGAGAGATATGCCAAAGGAAGGCATTACAAGAAAAGCTGAAGAAACAACATAAGGATTCAATGGTACTAGAGACAACACAAGACATTCTACACCAGATTGTACCTGATGTTGATATTGATCAAACAAATCCCATAATTGATCAACTAGCTATCCTCACTGATGCCATCACAACTCAAAATGTTGATGTAGAGAAAGCAATTGAGGAGAGAGTAGAAATGAAGTATCAACAAAAGATTCTAGAGAACATCAGCCAAGAAGTGGCTGAAAATAAGGTAAAGCTATCAGAATTCATTTCAAAATTAGATCCAATTATATCTTAATCTATAACCTTAATCCAAAAGCTAAGCACAATTGAAAAGTTCACTCAAGAAAATAGTGACAACATAGCTAAGATGGATATAGATCTAGCAACCAGTGCTAGTAGCCTAACAACCGATGGAGAAAGTGCAGTCAAACTGCATTATGAAAAGATCATAGAGGTGAAATGGTTAAGGCAAGAGCTGTGAGAAGTAGAGACTCGATTCAAAGAAAAAGTAACCGAGCTACAAACTCAACTTCTGCCAAATCTCACACTGCTAAAATAGCATATCAGTTCTGCAAGGCAACTAATAGCAACTTTCAAGATGTCTGTAGCAGACAACATCTATGATATGCATGCCAAGATAACACTTGAGCAAATGGGTCTAGAAACACTGAAGGATTAATGGGAGAAAATTACAGAAGACATGAAGTCTTCTCACTCACACATTTTTGACAAGCTCTAAGGTAACTAACCTTTGTCCTTAATATCAAATAAAGGGGGAAATGATACTTGTACAAAATATCATTGAAAATGTTATGTACATTTAGTCAGAATGGGAAAAAGGTAGATATGTATATGTACATTCATAAAGGGACAGTGATATAAAGAAGGAAAATATACCATATGTACAGATATACCGACATATACATAGGGGGAGTCATTAAATGACTAAGGATTATATATGTTGTATATACTTAACATTTTGTTAGTATTTTGCACATATCAATTTTTGATACTGATGTCAAAGGGGGAGATTGATGACATTAACTTTTCATTAGTATTCAAACAATACTTTCAGTATGATTACACCGAAAGATAGTAAAGGGCAAACCGAAAATCACATTGGCAAATCACCAAAAAAAACTAAGTACATAATGAACTGATGACACAAGGTAGTGTGTAAACTAAAAACCACAATACAAAGAGTTAAAGTGGAACCCAAAATGCAAGTTATAGTGCAGACCGATAAAATAGATTCAGTGCAACTGACAGTAAAAATTGAAGGATAGTCAAGCATGATCGAAAGATAGAACCGACAGTTAGTTGCAGCCCACAAAAAGTGGATCTGAATTCCACGTCAGATAAAGCAAGGGTATTCTATTTATAGGATATTTTATTATTTTAAATCCATTTCTTTAGGGACAAGAAACATTAATTTAATTTTTTTAAATCGGTCTCATTGATTAAAGCACATAGACTAGGAGATCTAAGTGCAAGTTGCAAACTTGATCTTAGAGTTAACATTGTTTTTATCATCAAATCGATGAAATCAATCCATCTATAAATAGATGATGTAATCATTCATTAGAATGTGTGTGGCAAAGAGAGAGGAGAAAAAAACAAGCACATCTATGAATTGAACTAAGAGTTTCAAGAACTAGAGCAGAGAAAGAAAAAATTGATTAGCAGAATCAAGAACAGAGGAAACTGATAATCAGAGGTAATATTCAATCACAGTTAAGGTGATATTATTTTGTATATGAACTACATAGGATCTGTATCAACAATAGGAGATTGCATTCACTAGATCAATTTGTAATTTTCTATCATTCTAACAAGTGAAGCAAATGGTTAGAAATCCTTTCAAGAAAGGTGGATTTAACAGTCCTTTATCAAATCTCTTAACTAAGTGCACACTTAATAGTGTTGCTAAAAGCTCTTAAAAGAGTAGATTTTAACAGGTCTCCACTGATACTCCTAATAGGGTAGATCATCAGAAGTGATCAAAATTGTAAGCCTTAACTAGCCCCTTCCATTTTGTAGATAGTGAAGTTTTGTAGGTGCCATCCTCACCGCAGTTTTTACTTTCTAACCAGATTTTTCTGCAATATCATATGTTGTGTTATGTGTCAATTATGTTCATAAATGTTTCTATGAATGATTCACATGTTTATTGACGTTATGAATTGATATAACTCTCACAAAGATAGTGTAGATAAGATGGAATGGATATGCAATTGATTACTAAGGTTAATTGATAAAAGAACAAAAAAAAGATTTAGAGTTACTGATTCATCCCTCCCCTCTCAGTACTACTTCTCATTAATCCCAACACTGTTATTCATTTTGCAGGGTATGGTTCTTCAGATTCGTAGGGTATGGTTCTTCAGATTCCCAATGTAGATGGCAGCTAGATCAGATTTCTTACAGACTAGAGTAGGAATGTTTTAAAGAATGGATGACAGAGCTGCTTGATAGTTGAAATGATTTAATTTTCTTTGTCATATAATATTTTAATATTTGCAACCCTAACCCTAATTAGATCTGAAGCTTGTTGCAGTCCTTGTTTCTATAAAGGGACTTCTAGGATCATTTTGTAGGTATGGGAAATTTATGGGACAAAAGCTAGTTCTACATATTTTGATCAAGTTTATCAGTGGTCTCTTTGGCTCTGATTTCATATGTACTTGATGCTCTAATATCAGTATATGTTTGTATTTTCCTATGATTTGCATAATTTGAATGAATAGTTGTCTCTTTTTATAGTTTTTATACTCATTTGGATTGGTTGTTAAGGAAATTCGTGTTCATCACTTTGTAAGGCAGAGTGTCTAACTATTTTTAAGGTTTCTTTCAAGGAGAGAATTGAATCCTTAAGATAGTTTTAGTGAGTAGGAGATTTAAACAGATTTGATAGTTATTTCTTCTTTTTAAGAAGTATGAATGAATTATGTAAGGATAGTCTAATTCAATTGTCATTTACAAGATTTGCATTCGATGTATCTTTGATGTTAAAGGTCTTTACATATTGAATGACTCTATGCTCATTGGATAAGGCATTGGTATGATGTGTGGTTCCCATCAAATCCATTTACAAATTGTTATCATTTTCATTTTTATGTTATATTAAGCCTGCCTGTTGAAAACTACTACATCTTTAGGGAAATTAATAGGTCAACCTTCCCTAAGTTTGGAACTCAAAAATAAAAAGGATGAGAATCCTTATTTCACTAGTATTTTCTCTTATCAAATTCATAGTTTGGCTTGTGAAGCTCTGCATAAAGATGACTGTTAGCATTTGTAGGATTTGTTATCAACTTTTGCAGTAAAAGGAAGGAGCACATCATTGTGAAAAGTTAACCCACTGCATGATTTATTTGAAGGGCAGTAAATCAAGTTAGGTACACCCGCCTGAGCCTGTAGAGATCAAAGTGAATGAGGATTTAATCCTTGTTAATTGGACTTGTTTGTTGACTTAATAGAATTTAGGTTTTACAAGAGTTAGGCATTGTGGCTTAAAATTGTATATTGGATGAGTTACAAATGTTTTAGTGAAGACTGGGTACTGGAAGGTGACAATGTTCTTTGATAGAGTTAGTCAATGTGTTTCAAGAATAACTTACATGTGAAATGGATTCAGGTTATGCGAGCTTAAGGGATGACAGAAGACATGTTATGGAAGGCTGTTTATGTTTCACGGGTCGTAGGACTCTTGGTGACGTTAGTTGTGGTGTGTTTTCTGGAGGAGACCTATTTGGGGCCGACTTTAGATATGAAGTGTGTATCATGGATTGAAAGCATGGATTATGGATCTTATATTATATTTGATGAATTGTAATTGATGTTTACTTGTTATAGGTACCATATGTATCTTAGCAAGGGGTTAAGTAATTATTTGTGCATTGGGAAAGTCTTAATTGGCCGACCTATTTGCTTATTGTAAATCTGTATAAAAGAAAATTGTTTTCTTTTATGGTAGTGTGGAAGAGACAAAAAAGTGTGAAAGATGTGAGCTTGTTTGTTCAAAGTCTGGTGGATGTAGAGCAGAGGTTGTGATTATGTTACTTCATTAGAACTGACCAAGAAAAGACAGTTGTTATTAGACAATTCAATGGATTGTATATTTCTTATATACATTTGTATTTCAGACAGTAAGTCCTCAGGGTGGATTTAACCTTCTTTAGGAAGTGTTCCTGGGCAGTGAGCCCACTGTTACTATTGACTCCTAACAGGGTCTATCCTTTAACATCGATTGTGTACTATAATGCATGAATAAGCTCTTGACAGGGCTAAATCTTTTAACATGGATAATATACTCTTATTAAATCATTTGTGGGTGCTAATTCCCATCAAGGTTTTACTTTTAACATAGTTTCCTTGACAACAAAGGATTGTGTTATTGTGTTGGCATTTAGTGTGTTATCATTTGGATTAAAGTTTTGATGTATAAAGTTTAATTTTTAATAATCTGTCTCACAACTGATTCACCCCCCTCTCAGTTGTGTTGGTGGACTGTTATTCCTAACAATTGGTATCAGAGCTATTGGTCCTTAGAGAGAAATCTTAATAGCTTGAGGTGATCCTAAAGATGACATTCTATAGGAAGGATAGTCTGAAGTTTCATCCTGAAAAACTTTGACAGTTGGAAGAACAAGATGAGAAAACATGTTCTATGATTGGGAATCAACTACTTATATGATTACAAAGAAGGATGTATAGATGAAGGCCGGGGATGAACTAGATAAAGCTACTGATGAAGAAAAGAAGATATTTGTTACGAATAAGGTGTCTCAACCTTGGATAATTCCTATTCTTATTATTTATTTTGTAAAATGTATTTCTTGCAAATAATGTAATTAAGTGTGAGTGTACATGTCTAGCTGGCATGTTGATGTGTCACTCCACTTGATGTGTCAGCATCTTGAATTATGTGTAAGGAGATCATGGCTGAAACAGTTATGACAGATTCCTATGACACGTAAGAGCTATTTATAGAAGATTCAATGATGGGTGAAGACATGCAATGACATGTGGCAACTGATAAAGTTGAGTACTGTACACTCTTCCACTCTTCCTATTTTCTTGGAGAATGGTAAAACCCTAATACGGCTATCTTTGGAAGTTGCCCTAAAAAGGAAAGGGCATGATATAAGCATTTTTTAGGGTTGCAGACAGATATAGGAAAAGAGTGTATTGTTGGTATGATCGGGTGCTACTAGATTAGTTTGTGTGTGTCAATTGTCTCCTGAAAGAACTTGCATTGCAAGTGTGTTGTAACCATTGTATTGAAGATAATACATTGTGCAGGTTTTGGAGTGCTGAGATTTTTTACCGAAAGGTTTTCCCCAAGGTAAATCATTGTGTCATTCTCAATTTTTCTATATGCAGGGTATATGGCTGCAATATTATTGTTAAAGTAGTTAATGAATCTAAAATTGTAAGGATTTAAAAGAATTTGCACAATACTTTCCTTTAGAGATTAGTGTAGGAAGCTGTTTCTGCACCTGAGTTTCCTTACAAGTGGTATCAGAGCCTGATCAAATTTTGATCCT